>JZKD02S1787477.1:150674-168788 GCA_000966675.3 Picea glauca | reverse complement strand
CCTCGTCTGTAGCCGCAATACATTTCCCTCATAAAAGAGGGTTGCCTTCTAGGGCAAAAGCCCTGACATAATATCTACTGTTAGATCTGCGACCTTATAATGAACGGTCCATATTTACAATGAAATTACAATATACTTTTATAAGGCAATTTTTGCTTCCGGGGCTTCGCCCCCGAACCCCCCGCTGGGGGCCCGCTTTCCCCCAGACCCCCCAGCCGGGGGGATAGGCCCCTTGGACCCCGCAGAGGGGGTACCCCCCCTCTGCACTCCCCCGTGTGGTAGAGTGTACATACTTCTGGGGTGTAAATACTTCATGGGGTATAAACACGGCTGAAAGCAAGGACCTTTGCATCAGGAAGATAATCAGGCTCCACAACCAACAAACCATCTTGCACTCATTGCAATAAGAGTGGTTATGATGAAGAACATTGTTGGAAACTACATCCAGAAAAGAAACCAAAACAATTTGGTGGAAAGGGGAAGACAAAGATTGTTGCTACAGTGCAGCAAGATCTTGGTTCTGAATCAGGATATGAATGAAAGATCATAGCGGCTGGAGTACAAGGTAAAGATTCTCTTCATGCTAGTTCAAGTTCCATTGATGAATCTCATATTGATGAATGAAAGAGGAATGATTTATTTCATATACGAGTTGTATCTAAACATACTAATATAGATACATTATTTTATCTGGGTTCCCAAGTAAAATTAATATTTGAAGCACTTGTCAAGAAGATGGGTCTTGTAATGAAACCACATCCAAAGCCTTATCCTCTTGGTTGGGTATGTGATAAAGAAAAGCTAAATGTTACCAAACAATGTAGGGTCAGATTTTCTATTGCTTCCAAGTTGATTGATGAAGTGGATTTGGATGTTGTACCACTTGATATATGTGGCATAGTGTTTGGAAGTCCTTATCTTTATGATAGAAAATAAGTCTTCTTTCGTCTTGAGAAAAAATACCACCTTACTAAAGGGGGAGTGGAATATATTGTTAGAGCTCATAGCATGACGGTAAATACAACACTTGTTAGTGCAGGGCAAATGAAAAGACTCATAACCACTAATAAGAGATATGTACTCATGGTCGTCAAAGAGAAAGATGTTAGGACATCCAATGCTTTCCAAGGGTGTGATTTGTCTCATAAAAAGGAATTAATTGATATTGTTTCTAAGTATGATGATATTTTTCAAGAACCAAGTGGATTATGTCCTAAGAGGGAAATCCAACATGAGATACATCTTCAGTAGGATTCTCCTCTTTCTAATGTGGGCATGTACAAGATGTCAGTTGTGGATATGACAAAGATCGAGAAGCAAGTACAGGGATTATCGGATCAAGGGGTCATCAGGCCCAGTTCATATCCTTGTGGTTCTCCGATCGTGATGGTGCCAAAGAAATATGGCACATGGCGAATGTGTGTCGATTACCGGGCTTTAAATAGAATCACAATGAAAAATCGATACCCTCTTCCTCGCATAGATGATTTACTTGATCAGTTGAAGAATGTTGTTTATTTCACTAAGTTGGATTTGCACAGTGGATATCATAAAATCAGGGTTGCAGAACAAGATGCACGGAAAACTGCCTTTAAAACAAAACATGGATTGTTTGAGTGGTTAGTTATTCCATTTGGGCTTTTCAATGCTCTAGCAACTTTCATGCATGTGATGAATGATGTATTCAGGTCTTTCCTAGATGACTTTGTGATTGTATATTTAGACGACATTCTTGTTTTTAGTGGG
Source organism: Picea glauca (assembly GCA_000966675.3). Lineage (NCBI taxonomy): Eukaryota > Viridiplantae > Streptophyta > Pinopsida > Pinales > Pinaceae > Picea > Picea glauca. The sequence continues at coordinate 167,042 of JZKD02S1787477.1, read as the reverse complement.
ACTTGGGATAAACATGTAAGGCATGTAAAGCGGGTATTGGATACTTTGCAAATGGAAAAGTTGTATGTGAAAATGTCTAAATGTGAATTTGGAAAGATTGCACTTGTATACTTAGGTCATATCGTGGGAGGAGGACAATTGAAAATTGATCCTTCCAAAATTGAAGTAATTGTGAAATGGCCTGAGCCAAAGAGTGTAATCAAGATCCAGAGCTTCTTGGGTGTAGTCCAGTATTGGAGGAGATGCACTCCCAACTTCTCCTTTATAGAAGCTCCTTTGCATGCCTTAACCAGTGTGAAGAACACTTTTCAGTGGGAAAGAAAGAAACAAAAATCTTTCGACACTTTGAAGGATAAAATCAGTACCGCACCAGTATTAGCACTGTCAAATCTTCAATATTCGTTCGAGATTGAGATAGATTCCAGTGGATACGCCATGGGTGCAGTATTGATGCAATATCGTAAGCCTATCTATTACCACTCTGAGAATTTTAACCAAGTTGTTATTAACTATCCTACATGTGATAAAGAGTTGTATGCATTAGTTCAAAGAGTAAAGAAATGGAAGCATTACTTGTTAGGGAAGGAAACCATCATACATATAGATCACCAACCCTTACAGTATCTTCAAGCACAGACCAAGCTGCAACAATCTCGGCACTACAGATGGATGGGTTTTCTACAACAATTTCATTTGGTAATCAGGTACAAGAAGGGTACAAGTAACAAGGTAGCTGATATGCTTTCTAGACCTCCTATTGTTTCTTCTATTATTTTGAAGAATACTTCTTTATCTCATGATAGCTATGTAGAACAATATGCCATCGATGAAGATTTTAAAGAAGTATATGAGAAGCTAACCCATGGTGCACAAGTAGAGAACTATTTTCTGTAGGGAATGCTACTCTTTCGTCTTGGGAATCTATGTATTCCTACAAGTGAACAAGTCCATGTGATATGAGAGGCTCACACTTCTCTTGCATCTAGGTATTTTGGGGTAGGAAAAACTATGGCTCATTTGCAGAGGTTTTTTTATTAGCCTCAAATGAAAGAAATTGTAACTAAATATGTAAAGGGGTGTGTGATTTGTTCTACTTCTAAGCCCACTAATAGAAAATTGGGTCTATACCCACCACTTCATGTTCCATCCCATCCATGTGAAAGAATTTCCATGGATTTTGTATGGGTTTTACCAATGACCAAAGGGGGCCATGATTATTTGTATATCATAGTGGATAGGTTCAGCAAGATGTGTATCTTGATGCCATGTAAAAATAAGATCATTGATGAGAAGACTGCTAATATCTTTTTTCAGTATGTTTGGGTTCACTTTGGATTACCCATGTCCATTGTCTCAAATCGAGATACTCAATTCATTGGGGATTTTTGGACTAGCTTGTGGATAATTATGGAAACCAAATTGAAGAGGAGCACTGCTTTTCATCCACAGTTTGACGAAAAAACAGAGGTGGTAAATAGAACAGTGGTACTTTTTCTTCGAGGCTACTGCAACAAACATCCTAAGTTATGGGATGAATAGATACCTTATGTACATCATGCTTATAATTGAGCTTTACATTCATCCACTCAGAGTTCACCTTTTGAGACATGTTTTGGGTACCTACCAAAGGTTCCTTTGGACTTGATGTATGGGAGAGATGCTTATGTGAATGAAGAATGAACAGAGGACAGAGCCTACAAGTTCATCCAAAGGATTCAGTAAATACACCAGGAAGTCAGGGAACAGTTGGAGAAGAGTCAATCATAGTATAAATATCGACATGACAAGCATAGGGTTGATCATTAGTGCTAGGTTGGAGATCGAGTGTGGCTTCATATCATCAAGGAATGATTGAAGGGTGAAGGAAAGAAAATCAAGCCCATCCGATATGGACCCTTCACTATTTTGGAGAAAAGCGGCACTAATGCTTTTCGTTTAGATATTCCACCTTATATGTAGATGTATTCAATTGTGAACGTAGAGAAATTGAAACTTTTTGAGCCTCCCATGATCATGGATCAGAATGAGGAAGTTTCAATACCTTCAATTGATGAGTTTTCACCTAAGTACTTGGATGAGTTACAGGAAGAGATCATCTTGGATAGAAGTACAAAGACTTCACATAGGGGTGATGTTGATTATATTCGTGTAGGCTTAAAGGGCACACATCCAAGCAAGGAAAAGTGGATTGAGAAGGATAAAGTGAGGGGACTCTTCCCTCACTTACTATATGATTAATGAAAGATTTTGGTGGTCCAAAAAGCTCTCAGTGGGAAGGCGTGATCCAAAAAGGATCCATAGAAGGTTAATAATAACTCAGAATGCACAGAAGCGACTCAGAACGATCAACATGATGTCATTATTCCATGTGGCAGCACCAGAGGTTGTCACGTGTCACTCGGATTTGGAATTTTTAGGGTGCCATGTGGACAAGTAAAAAAGTGCCATGTGGCACCCCCAAGTGATTCCACGTGGCATCACCCATAAGGCGCCATGTGTTTGAGGTGATGTTACCACTCATAGGTGGAAAAATCAGAGGATTCCATGTGGCCCAATAGGAAGGTGCCACATGGCATCCCCAAAATGCACAAGGAGCCTCAAGAAATGAAAAATTGAAAAAATTATAATAAAAATGACAAATTAAGCCAAATTAAGCCAACCACTAAGCCTCCACCAAAACGTCTACCATATTTAATTGTCTGTTATATTCCATCCCGCATATTCTCTTCCATTTAAGTGGTCGCCCGCCAAATTTGGTAGGATGTGCCAACATTGTTGTAACCACTTACCAAAAGGGGAGGCCCATGGGATTCGAACCTGGGACCTCCGCCTAACCACGCCCTAAAATTAGCTCCGCTAACCATCATGCCAACCTCCTCATTAATGCTAACCACCCAAAAAAATGTTATTTAAAGGGGGATCCAGCCAGAGTTCAGAACAACACAAGCACACAAGAGGTGAGATTGAGCATTCCCGTACGGAATTGTATGGCCTGGTATGGATTTTCCACTCTTTTATATATTTTCAGCATTTATTACAGGAGTAGTGGCATGCAAACTAAGGCAAGGGTGCCTCTTGGGTCAAAAAGTGTCTGACTCGGATCGAGGCATGGAGACAATCATTTTTAGGTAAAACAACACCATGAATATAGTTGTGGTGTTATTTTTATGATCTGAGAAAAGATTCTATATATTAACTCTAGAACGACGTATACTTATGTATTTTGCCCAATTCTTTTGTGGAGTTAATAAAAATACCTACCCATTTGAGAGTAGGACCCAGAGATATAGTCCACCAGGGACGAACTCCATTATCAAGTTCTTTGTGTTCATATTGCATGATTATGTTTCTTTCCTTTTGAGTTTTTCCTTGTTTATGGTGTACTTTATTTTATGCTCATTTAATACAGTTCTTTAATAAGTCACATGACGAAAATATATTGGATCAGGATTTATGCCATAGGGAAGAAGACATTTTTGGTTGACACAAATATCTCTTCCTTGGCGGAGCCACCCAATGGTGTGGGGTTGCGGGTGTGGTGTCATTGGCAGGTTCAACTGCTTGAACACCTTTTATGAGAAAAAGTTCTTTTGACTTCCACTATCAAAAATGAAATGTAGTGAGCACCCTCCACCCACATCTATGAGTGAAAAAGGCATTCACCTTCCTGTGGTTCTTCTGGTTCACTTGGCTGGACCTTGGTGGTAGTGACAGTGGCGCTATGTTTTGCATCAATGATCCAATTTCCCTTGTCTGGATCTGATTCAGAGTCATAACCTGCCTCTAAAACTGAGGCCTTCAGCTTGGCCACCAACAACTTTTTTGAGTGACATTCATCGGTGTTACTCCAAGGTATTTTATGGAATTCACACCACTTCACAGTGTATTTCTTCATCTTCTCATTACCCTTATTTGTTTATGGCTTGGACTGGTTGTTCTGTGGGTTAGGGTTGCCTTTTCCCTGCTTCTACTGTGAGGAATTTGCATATCCAAACTCTCGCTTCTTTTGTTTAAATTTCTTCTCGATTTCGACAACATATCGATAAGCCGCTGCCAGTGATGAGATGTCTAAAAAATCCATCTATGTTTGGATGTATCTATGTAGATAGCCACGATACTTGAGCACCATATGTCAATCAGAGTCTTTGATACCCAACTTGGTGTGCATGGTATGGAAGATATTTGTGAACTATGGTACTGTTTGTCCCCTTTGCTATCTTAATGTGGTATGTTTCATATATTGTTCATTGTAGCTTCCAACAGGGTAGTATTTTTCCTTAATAATATCCCTGAAAGAATCCCAAGTGGGTGCAACCGAAAATATTGTAGATTCCTTAGTGTCATTTTTATCACAGTAAGTCTTCCACCAATCCTTGACATGGGGGGCAACCTTAAGGAGCACAAAGGTAATATTTTCTCTATTGGAAAAATTAAGGACCGAAAAGTACCCTTCTAGTAGATTCAACCATTTGTCTACAACATCTGCATCTATCTAACCTTCAAATAAGGGGATATCAAAATTGAATTGCACCTTGAAGGGGCTGATACTTTCAAAGTGGTCGCTTGATGAAGATGTGTCTTCTATTGGTAGTCGTCGAAAGATCTATGCAAAATTTTCCATCATCTCATTCCTTTGTCGTGTGAGGGATTTCTCAAGCAACAATTTAAAAGGATCTCCAGCTCCATTTTCTCTCTTTTCTTCCGCCATGGGAGGGAATTTTGATTGGGAAGGATGGTATTGCAAGGGATCAACTACTTGTACCCTGACCTCGTTGGGGACATGCACAGAGAAACAAATAAAGAGAATACCACTCTGATACCACATATCCGAATTTATAAATGGAATGAAATGAAATACAAATGTATAACAAAGAAACACACAGAGATACAACAAAACTTGACTTCTATTAATAAAGAGAACTTGTTGAAAATATAAAAATGCATATTGAAACAAACTTGCTCGAATAGTGGTATCTTATCTCTGAGAAGAGATGTGACGACTATGCTCATTTGCTAGAAGATGAGTACGATTAGGCTTCAAAGGCATTTTTAATATAAAACATAAATGAGAAAACCCTAAACATCCAAAACCCTAATCCTAGGAGATGAAACGCCAAAAGGTTTGTGGGCCCTGATGGGAGTAGTTGATATGTCAACTTCCCGAGGGTGTACCTTTTTCATACAAGCTATGTTTGGGACACTCGATACACCATTGGAAAGGTATAGTTGAGGAGTACATATTTTGTTCATCCTAGAATATTCCTCTAGGAACATGTTAGGCGCTATTGATCCCAAAAAACATCGTTTAGGGCCTCAAAATGGCCCCAAAAGTTTGGGACCTGAAAAACTGTAAAACAAAAATGCCAAAATGGAAATTATTCTTTGAGCTAGTGCAATAGGTGGGTGGCCACCAATATCCACCTGGATCAACCAATATTTCCATCTCTGTGACCAACTCTTTATGGAATCACACGAAAGTTTTGTTTAATGTGATACACATAAAAACACAACATATTGCACCAAAAAACCATTTTCCATGTGATACATGAAGTTTGAAATGCATATCATACCAAAATTTAAAAGGATGTGAAATGAAATTTTTGTGAGAGATGATGGGGGCTTCTTGCACCTTGAATAACCTTCTGAAATGTCTATCTTTCCAAGATGGAAGTAAAAATGATGTTAATCGTCGTCAGTGATAAAGAGGATAAGACAAAACTGGAAGACATCTCGAATAAAATATGGACTACCACTTGTCAAAAGTAGTTAGAGAAATTTTTCAACTTTCAAGAAGATAATTGGCATTGCCACCTCGCCAATTTGTTGAAACTGAAAATGCCACTTGGATAGTTTTTTGAAACTGAAACTACCAGTTGGCCACCAAAGAGAGGGGCAATGATTTTGTAAATAATTATAAATACTAGAAAATATAAGGAAAATGGGGTTTTGGTTCTTGGAGTTTTCATGTACTATTGCTAGAAATTTAATAAGGAGAATTCATTTTTGGCCAAGTTGTTTTAAGGAGAACTCTTATTCAGGTGTATATATGTTGCAGACTATTTTGTTGTTTTTTCTCAATACTGGAGTTGTATAAGAATGACTCACACTGTAGACTATTATTATGTGTAGTTGTTGTGTTCTTATTTATTTTCTTTGGAAATGATTGTATAAATCTATAATCATATGACTATAGATGGTTTTTTTTAATGTTGGACTATTTGGGTTTGCAGTCATTTACTCATATTCTTGTATTTATTCTTAGTGAAGTAATTTATGGGTCATTGACATGATCATGTGTCATTTTGTGTTTTCTCTTAGGTTATTGTTAGTTATGTTTGGATGCATGAATTTTCAATTTAATTTAGTTTCATTTCATTCTTTAGTTTAGAAAACTATAAACAGTGGATCGGACCACAATTGGTAAACCCAAAAATCATTAATGTTTGTCGGGCCAGAACTTAGATGGGTTCCCTATTCCAAACAATGTGAGGACTAGTTGGGACTTCTCACTAGGGTTAACCCTTGATTTTCACAAAGATTGTTCTTACCCATCAACAAAAATGGCACTAGAAAGAGGTCTTGATGATAACTCAACCTATGTGGAGCCATTTTTCCGAAATATTTTTACCAGCTCATAGATCCTCTCCATATTTCTGTATGGGGTCATCCTTTGATTATTATAAGACCATGAGATTACATCCCAAGAAATAAAGTCGATCTCTTGTCAAATTTGAAGTTCAATAGTGAGGGACAAGTATATGTATTCATGCATCTTAATCAATTTGACATTGCACATCCTAATTTTTAAAAAAAATGGGACAATGATATATATGTTGATTATTTCCCCTCACATTGGAAGGATGAATTAAGTCCTAGCATAGAACATTAACAACGAAATCAATTCATAGTTAGAGATAATTCATGGAAGTATTTATCACAACTCATTTAAATTAGACTATGAAGAACGACGTAGTGAACTTGAAGGGAGCCATAGGAACATAAATGAAAATTTGGATGATTTCTCTGAAAGGGTTATTCAAATTTATTTTATGTTCCCTAAAAGTGTTGTACCATTTGACCAAGAAGTCCTTAAATGATTTGTATACCTTCTCTCTATCCCTGAAGAAGAGAAAAAAAAATTACAACACCTTAAGTGTTTCCCACCTAACATATTACCCTATAAGTTACCCTCAAATGATGAGGAAAATTTACAGCATCATGGGTGTTTCCCACATGAAATATCACCCTCATTGATTTTTTAGACATGCCTGTTATAACTACCATTAGGGGAGACAAAATTTTCAAAAGGAAAATGTTTACCTCTCATTGAAACTAACAATTTAGGAGGCACCGGTCTATAAGATATCATAGAAGAAGGCCATTTATAGAATGAAAAGGTCTCTAACCTACCAGAAGTTATTTCTCATTTCTCTAATTCATATTTTCACAATGAGAATTCAACCACCTCCTATCATGAGGAAATAACTTTATTCATAGAGACCACACATGCCTCCTATACTCTGAAATTTTATTTGAACGCACAATTCAAGGGTAGTAATTAAAGGATGATTTTAATCCTATATTTAATGAAGAATCAATTTTCAATAATTTTATAAATTTGATTGATAGGTTAGCATTGGAAAACATAGAGCCTATATCCTCCCATGGAAATCATGAATTGAGGGAAGAGGATAGAGAAGACATGAATATTTCTAACCAGTATTGTAGCATTGAAATAAAGGAACTTCCATTAGAATTTAGAAACTCCTTAAGCTGAAAATGTGAAAATACCAATTATATTCCTTTCGAAATTGTAACATCTATTCATCTTGACGGTTAAGAAAATAAAATATATGATATGTTCTGTGCAAAATATCTTTATGAATAAATCAAGTCATTTCTAGATTATGAAAATTTATATTCCCTCTACACAAACATGTTTGATAATGTTCCCTTACAAGAAAATCCACCAAATTATCATGTAGTAGAACATTTATGTCTCTCTTTTAGGAATAAAACACATAGTGATGAGGGAGAGAACGAAGATTTCCAAACCTTGATTGATCAAAGATGCATTGATATTACTAGTTCACTCAGTGTGCATAATTCCAAAAACTCTTTCTGATTTCTAGAATATAATGAAACAAAGATTTACCATGAAAACCTTGTTTTTGATGACTATGTTTATTTTTCAAAAATGATTTTGAACACCAATATATCATTCATTGGTCTTGTACAATCTATACCTAATAATCTCTCTAATAATACATTGATGGTATAAGAGACAAAGCATGAAGTACAAAAAAATTTCATATCTCCGTAGAGGAACAACAATATGTACACCTCTCATCATCATGCACAATGAAGGAAATGATGAGTTGATCCAAGTAAGATTGTCAACTAGACTTGTTTCAGAATCACAAGGTAATCTCTAAGAGTAGGTACATCACTTACCCTTGCATTCCTTTTCAATACTCCAACATTGCCCAAATAATTTTGATGATATTATTGGAAATTGCTTGGAGTTTTCTTTTGCACAATAGTTTCCTCAAACCAATAAGTATCTAATACTTCTTGTTTTGGACCAAATTTATAATGTTTTAATCCTTTTTGTAAAACATTTGTTGGGTATTGGGTGTAACCTTATACAGAACAAACAAACATAATTGTAGATAATTGAAGAGGAAACATTTTTTTAAAGATGAAAAGTGGTGCCTAAAGACATCGTTATAGCACTTAAGAAAAATGTATTGTGATCATAACATCACAATGGATATTGGACATCTTGTACACAAAAAAAATGTTGACATGATGATAATGACCCATCAGGTCTACTATTTATAGATTCAAGATCTAATCAACTTCCTTGAAATCGAGAGTATCTTGTTCACATATAACCATCGATTTTTAGATTTGACTTCGTCAAATTTGTGTTGTCTAGTCATCTTGACAAGGATGCTCAACCTGATTGTCCATGCATCCAACTTGTATTCGATTTCTTGGTTGGTCGATCTACCGATCGACTATATTTGATTGTTTGTTGATTGTTTGACCGACAGGCTTGTCAACTACTCGACCGACTGATGTAGAGATCATGTCAATCATCCAACCAATCATTTCCATATGTAGATAAACCTCATGACTGAATAATTCCAGGAGAAGTGTGATGAACCATCAGAACTTGATGTTCCAACACCCCCCTGTTGGATGTTTCTCGTGTTGACCTAGGTTCTACCTTAGGTTTCCAACAAAACCCTACAAACCATCGGCTCTTCTGGAGACCAGAAGGAAACACTGCGCATAGAGTGCACAATGTAGTCTCACCCGAGATGGATTATGGGTAACTGCAGGACCCAAATGTATGAAATATTGGAAGGGAGGCTACCATGAGTATGATAGACATTATTTACACCTAAATATATATTAGATCTGCTATTCTAGCGTATCATTATATCTATAGCTATCATTCTGTAATCAATGGCATTCATTTAAGATTCATTCTGCAGTAATAATATTTCCATCCTACTGTGCACCACATTTTACTACTAACAAATTAATTCATTCATAATAGCTAACAATATCAATAAATAAGACAAACATTGCACACAAAGACACAAATTTACAGTGGTTCAAACCCCATGGGCTACGTCCACAAAGATATGGCTTTCTCCGCTCTTTTATTAATATTCATCAAAGTTTATAGGACTATGTGTATTACAGTTGAGGCTAACAAGATCGCACTAAGCTCCACAAATTGCGACCTTACCCTCAATTACAATGAATATATTTATCTGTCTTCTCATCTCTCTATCATATTAGTCTCATCAAATAGTAACTAGTAACTAGTTCGATAGAAGCCTTAATAGCTATCTGACAACACATATTTATATTACAAAAGGGGTAAAATACATGTTACAACAATGACCAAAACCCTAACCCACTAAACCTAGGTGGATTAGGTTTGTCCACTTTCTAACTACCTAAGCACAGCTGGTCAAAATTACAACCGTTTTCTTCTTTGATCTTCCTCTTTCGTCCTTCTTTTTATTTTCTTTCTTTATCAACACTACTTTTCCCTATTTTCTGGTGCGTGCTTCTTTTCTGGTCCATTTCCTAACTGCTTCATTAATTTCTTCACTTTTCCCAAAATGGCTCATACCGATCCACTCAGGTAGTGTGTGCCTCCTGTACTGACTTCTCAAGCTCTCAGAACCTGCTTGACATTTCTTCAACTCGATATTTGACTTGTGCTCTCTTCATTGCTACATTCTCCACAATCTGTACAGTAATATTCTCCTTCAGTAGTTCTCCACTCTCTAAGCCAACCGTTTCAATCTGACCCTTTGTGGCGTCAATCTCTATAAGCATTTGTTTTGCGCCTTCTAGTAGTGGTTCCAACTATGCCTTCTTGGATTATTTTCATACTTGTATAGTCTTCAACTCTACCTGCAAATTCTTCATTTCTTGCACACTCCTCAATCTGTCCAAGATTTCCATCATTTTCTACTTTTTCTTCAGTTCTTGGAGCGCAACATTTAAACCTTCCTCCTTTTGGTCTAACTCCTACAATTTTCCATCCTCCTGGAGATATTTTCATAACTGCGCACTCTTATTATACAACTTTGTGATTTCTTGGATGCTCGGTGCAACGATCTTTGAATGACCTATAGCCTCCTTCTCCCTTTTTTTTATTACTTCGGATGGATTAGTAGGTACTAAGAGGTCTGTCAATTCTGCAATGTGGGATCTATAAGCCTCCATATCTTGTGTTATTTTCATTATTTTCCCCTCTATAGGTACATTATCTCCTTGCATGTTGTCAACACCAATTTTTAATACTTATTCAACTTATTGTTCTAATATTTCAGTGTGTTTCTTTGTTTCATCTCTCGCGACTTGTGCCTGGTTAAGTGTCATATCCTCTATCTTACCTACTTCATTGTCCAATTGTAAACTTGTCACACCTGCACAGGCCCTTGATTGAATCTCCTGTGCGACACTTATTTGAAGTTTATATAGTGCATTCGTTGGAACCTTGGGTAGTGCCAAGTCCAAATGACTTATCTCCTTTAGTGGATTCTACACAGTATCCTCATCTATCTGCAACATTCCTTGGGTGATACAAAAAGTTTTATCCCCGTGGCTATAATATGCACTGCCTCTTTTTCTGAAATTGTTCTCTCCCGAAAAGTTTGTTGTTGTTGAGCCTATTGTTTTTTTTACATTGTAGTAAGTGGCAATTGTTCCATTGCATCCTTGACTTCTTTCAATTTCCTGACTATCTCCTCTCTCTACTTATAAATATATTTTCTTTGAATGACTATATATGCTTCTCACATTTTAATGATCATGTCCTTTTCATCTAACTTTCTTCTAAGTGCTTCTTTAATCCTATTTTCTTCTTCTGCCTGAATTTTTAGCTTCGTGATTTTTTGCTCGACTTCTTTGGAGTTCTGAGATTCTTCTTTCTTTGTTAGTTCTTCATAGTGACTTGTTTTTCTTCTTTTCTCTTTTAATAACTTCTATGGAACTCAACAATTATTCTTTGTAATCATCTTTTTCTTCTTCATATCATTCTTTGGATCCTTCTTCATCAGAGTCTTTTGTTTCCATGAATAGTAACTATTATCCCCCACTTTAAGGGATAACTAGGAGATTATGTCTTGAGGCTCACAAGTCCTAGACATGGAGTAACGAGATCCAGATTGACTTGAGCATGGTCCTAGAGGGCCCATATTTTCTCCCTTTCAGAGCCTCCACTTTGTCAGCAGCAACAACAACATCCATTACCCTCGGCTTGGTCCTGCATCTGAGATGGTTCTTGCTCCATGAGGTAATCAATCCAGGTATCATGGTATGTGTCACTCTAATCCTAAAAACCTTTAAATATTTGCGTTTGATTCCTTTGTTTCTAAAGGGTGCTTGGATCTTATGCTCTTCCACTTGACCATGTCTGGGGGGGATGATAGGATGCCCTAGCAAGCTTGTGTCCATAGGTTTTGAGTTGCCACTGGGAGGATTTCTTAAAATCCATCATCTATTCCCGTCATACATACCACTTTCCATCTTATTTTCCACTCACCCATCCCGTTACATTGGTTTGGGTATAGGGTTAGCCAATCATTTAGGGGTTGTACCTTACCTTGTGGGAAGAATGGACTAAATTCCTGGGGGATAAAAGAAGCTGACAATAAAATCCTAAGAATAAAACCTCGAGACGCTTCACCTAAGGATCCACAAAAAAATATTCTCAGCAACAAACAGAGGGACCCACAAAAAATAAATCAAGGCCTAGTTGAAGGATAGGGGGTCTCATCACGAGCCAACCTATTAGATCAATGGGTGACTAACAGTATGAAACTACTAGCAGCTGGTTACCACGCCAGGTTAGTGGCTCTTGGTTGCATGGACAAGAGAAAGGGGGTATCATCACAAGCCAACCTTCTCATTTCCGTGAAAGTACTTGTGGGTAACATTGCCACCTATAGTCACCAAGACAAGACCTAGTTAGAGAATAGGGCCTCTCATCATGAGCCAGTCTATTAGGTCCATGAGCATCTAGCGGTATGACACTACCAACATCTGGTCACCATGCCAGGACAGTGGCTCTTGGTGGCATAGCCAAGAGAAAGGGGGTCTCATCACGAACCAACCTTCTCATTTCCGTGAAATGCTTGTGGCTAACATTGCCATCACTGTTCACCAAGCTAGGGTAGTGTCCTTTGACTAGTATCTTGGAAGAAAAAGAATGAAGATAAAAGGAATGAATGGGCTTGGAAACATTGCATCCATGATAGGTGCAGCTCACCCTCCACAGAGGCACCCACTGGTAATCCATCCATGTTATCACTACACCTTTTTCCCAGGCATCCCCATCCACCTCACCCACTTACATGACTTGGATTATATCATTTCCAGAAACATCTCTCTTCCAATAGACACTAGCTCAATAGGATGTCTTGTCACTTCCTCCAAACTTTCATTGCATACTTGTATAATGTATTTGAGCATTGGATTGGGGTAAAGGGGTTTTATGCACATGTTTAATAATGTTGATGATGAGATGTGATTGACATTGCTATGATCCATATGACTTATGATCCCTAGAGGGCATAGTTTTTGATGTGCAGGATCATGCCCGATGGACAAGTACCACGTTGGACAGGTACACATGGGGAGATGATCAATTCGGACCTCCATGGTGATGAATATCCCACCCAATGGACGTTGAGACCCCAACAGGGGGCAGATACAGGGTAGAATGTTTGTACTAAGGAAGAGCAGAAGAATCCACTAGAGGTAGCTGAGCAGACCTGTACCTAGGGGAGTTGAGCCCTCTCCACAGTAACATTGGCCTTCGAAGGCCCAGGACGTCTCCCAGGATTCCCATGACGTCACCTAGAGGTATGGACATTTTGGGAGGAAGCTATGGCAGTTTTGGCACGTGTGGCAGCTTGGAGAAGCCCAAGGAGGGCTAACGTTTTTCTCGAAGAGGTTGCATTTTCCCTAGAAGGGGATAACGTCACCCTAGAAAGGGGATGACATCTATATATTGCTTGATTAGGGTTTTAATTTAAGCATTTAATATAAAACAGTATGATTTTGATATTTTGGCCTAGCTGTTTTGTCCTTGTTGAGTTAAGAAGGAGAAAAATGCACCAAGTCCAAGGTCTTCTACACCTGGTGAGTCATTTTTCCCTAGGCTTTACCTAGTGAAGCCTTGTTATAGTAACACATCACTTGATAACTCTCTTGTCTTAGTTCAATCATTATTCAAGCTAGTCATTTTTAACCATTGAGATAAAGAAGGAGGAGAGAGCACTGAGGCCTAGGGTTTCTACACCAAAGTGAGCCTCTCTCCCCTAAGGTTTCATCTTTGAGGCCTTGCTATAGCAACACCTGAAAGTTTAACTCTCTTGTCTTTAGTTTCACTATCATCACTTAGTCCTTCAGCTTTTTCATACTCTCTTTGACTCCATATACCCTAGTAGCGCACTGGTCTAAGGCCTCTTGCATTGAGTAATTTGATCACACAAACAACCAAATACTTTGAACAACCTTTAAACCTTACTAACCCTAGCTTAGATTGATTTCTATTAACCCTAGCGTTGTCATCTCCTTCTTGTGCTATAAAACACCTTTCTGCAGCTTTCGTTTTACTTTTAAAGCAATTGAATGCTTGGTTAAGGCATTGTTTATGAAGTGTTGATCTTGTTACATTGAATGCCAAGTTTCTTTAGCATGTATTTAGAAGTGATATTGTAATCATTGCTATTGTACAAAAATTGATTTATTTCGTCAATACTATTGCTCAATTTCTCATTATCAAAAAATTCATTGATTATATGAAGTACTAACCAGTAGGCAAGCTTGCACATATAGTTTCTTGTTGCTTTGTCTCGGGAAGGTACTCTTCTTGGTTATTAATTTTGGTTATCTTTATTGGCTATAAGATAGACTTTCTGATCAGGTGGTGACTTGTGAGGGGGATTATTATCACTTACCCTTGCTAAACCCTTTGCCTTCTCAAAACCCCAAGTCACAAGGGATGTCTCCCCTGGGCCTTACCTCCCTAAGTAGAAAGAACCTTCTCATCATGGTGATAATGGGTGGGATTGGTTCAGTTACGCCATTTTCACCTCTTTTCATCAATCCATTATCCTAACTACAAACTGTGTGATAACATTTTATCGTCGTTGTCAGGGAACACTGAGTCAATTCTCCTCAAAACGACACTTTTTCGATAAGCCTTGCCTCTAGAATCTTTATCTTACAAGCTTACCTAGCGACTCCACTTAGGGTGTTTTCCCTTATGTTTTGATAGTTTCAAGAAAATTATTTGGCAACTCCATTGATGACGAAGCGAACTATGCTTCACAATGGGACCCAGGAAAGTTCAGACCTTTGGACATGAGTAAAATCTCGGGACATCCTAGAAAAATGCCCCCGAAATATGAAAAATGGCTCCCTAGATTCACCGGTAGTGATGGAGAAAGACCCGACTATCACATGAGTAATTTTTGGGCTTTCTTTTAGCTCCACCCTATCAGTGATGATGCTGAAGACTTGGTAATGAAACTCTTCTCTGTCACTCTGCATGGAAATGATAGAATATGGTATGATAATATTCTAGCTACCAACATCACATCTATGGACCAGTTAGAAGAAACCTTTCTCATGAGTTGGGGCATGAAATTGGAAGATATCAATTATTACTTAAAGGACTCAAATACATAAGACAAACTGAGGATGAGACTGTCATAGCTTTCGGGGTTAGGTTTCAGATGTTGCTATACCAGATTCCTAAAATCCATTTTCATGAAGACAAGTACCTCGTGTATCTCTATACCAATGCACTTCTAGGGAATTTGAGCTTCCTCCTAAATAAAAAGGGCCCAAGAACACTCGCAGAATCTCACAACATGGACATGTGAATCGAGGTAAATCTATCCTTGTCCAAAGGAAAACACACTTCCTCTCTATGAACCAAAATCAATGACCATATTGTGGACACTCTCAGTTTGATAAAACTAGTTTCCCTTTAAGCCTTTTGTGATGGTTCACAAGAAAGAAGGGAACAAGTTTTTGACCAGCAGAATGAAGACATGATTAAGAAGTTGGAACCTAAGAAAAATGATGAAGTATCAACCTATGCTCCTCCCTCTGATGAGGCCATCCAAGAGCCTATTTCTCCTGCACAACAAAAGGACGATGAGGTTAGTTTCTTTCCTTTTCATAATTTCGATGACACCTTGTTCCATGATTAAGAAAATGAAGGAGAAATCAAAGCCTTGAATGAAGTGAATATTCCTTGTTGTACAATTGAAGACAAAGGGAAATTTCATGAGGATGAAACAATAATGCATGTTGAAGACACCCAAGTCCTCAAAGATCATGCACAAGAAGAAACAGTAATTTACCCTCCTCCCCAAGACTTTGTTGATGCTTTGTTTTGTGATGGGAGAAATAAGGAGGAGATAGATGAGTCCTTGAATTCTTCAAATCCTGGATGTTATGATACAGATAGTGACATAGTTGATAACATTGATGAGTTCATGCATGTTGGGAGACATAGGTGGGATGTAGTTGGTTATGATATGGATCTCATCTATGATATTGAGAGACATTACCAATTGCTCCCTTTACAATTATCACAGCAAGTTGCTATTGACCAGTGGAAACAAGGAAATGAGATTTCTAGCCATACTTTTCAAACACCCAAGGATAACCCAGTACCATGTTTCCATGATAACTTTGTTGGTTGTGGAGCCTGATTATCTTCCTGATGCAGAGGCCCTTGCTTTCAGCCGTGTTTATACCCCATGAAGTATTTACACCCCAGAAGTATGTACACTCTTCCACGCGGGG
>JZKD02S1787477.1:55221-86607 GCA_000966675.3 Picea glauca | reverse complement strand
TTATCTTTTACCAGCTGCTTTTACCCCCTGGGCCTTTAGCCCCTTCTTCCCACAACACAAGATGTACCCTGGATGGTCTTCCTAATGGCCAGACTAGGGGAATGGGATGGATGAGTGGGGTTTTAAGATGTAAGAGTGATAATATGATGGGAGCAGACAATGGTTCTGCAAACCCCCCTTGGTGGCTAACCAAAACCCATGAATACCAACTTGCTAAGCTACCCCATCAATCACCCCAACAGTGGTCAAGAAGATCAGTGTAAGATCCAAGCAGTCATTCGAAATGAAAGGAATCTAATGCATACATAAGAAGGTTATAATGATCAAATATGACACATACCATGATACCTTGGACCAATTACCTCATGGAGCAAGAGTCTTCTCCGATGCAATCCCATGCCGGTAGTGATGGAGGCTGGTACTACTGACAGGACAAGTCTGGCTTAGAAGAAGAAAAGATGGGCCCTCAAGGGCCATGCTCAAGTCAATCTACTCTCGTACTTCATGTCTAGGACCATGTGGGCCTCGAGACATGATCTCCTAGTTATCCCTAGATATTGGGGATAACAGGTCATTCATGACCAACCTTCCCCCTCCAATACATCCTATGTCTTAATGTGTATAGGTGATTCAAAGAAGAATGGCATCACACTTACCACTCGAGCCAAAGATTATTCTCCCTCCAAAGAGAAGGTTGATGCAATACCTCCTTTGTTGGTCCAACCATCTCCCATGACTCCACCTACCAATGGTCCTCTTCATCTTAAATGACCGAGCCTAGATACAGTCCTTCTCCCTCCTCCAAAGGGTGTTGTTCAAAAATCGACTTTCAATCCTCATGCACATGCTGCCCAGAACTACAATATTATCAAAGATCTGGCCCAATTACCATCCGCGATGCCAGCCCTCAAAGTCCTTCAGAGTTGTCCTATACAACGGAAGGCATTGTTGAAAGGTATTGGTGGAATCAACCCTACGGATACAAATTTAATAATTTTTGACTTGGAAGATCACATTCCAAGGTTACCCCCTCAACTCGCAATCCAAATACAAGTTATTGTCTCTGAAAAAAACAGTTGTAGAACAGTTATTGATGAGGGTGCCTCGATGTGTGTCATTTCTATTACCTACTGGAAAGCCATCAACTCTCCTCCTTTGACTGAATCCCACATACCCCGGCGCTAATCCCGTCCGGCAACAACTTCATCCAGTCCACCCACGTAAAGTAGCTACTATCAAGCTTGAAGTTGAGAAACTTCTCAAAGCTGGCTTTATTTACCCTATGGCTCTAACTGACTGGGTTTCCAATCTTGTTCTGATTGACAAGAAACAAGGCACAATCCGCGTGTGTGTTGATTATAGGGACATTAACAAAGCTTGTCCTAAAGACAACTTTCCTACCCCCTTCATTGACCAGATCATCAACGATTGTGCCAGAAGTGAAATCTTCTCTCTGATGGATGGTTTCTCCGAATATAATCAAATCAATATCGTACCCACGGACCAACACAAGACCGCTTTTATTTATCCTTGGGGCACTTTTGCCTACCAAAAACTTCCATTCGGTTTAAAAAATTTCGGTGCAACTTTTCAATGTGATATGTCTTACGCCTTTCATGATATAAAGAACATCATGTAGCCATATCTCGATGACTTACCCACTCATTCCATGCGCTATGTAGATCATCCAATACACCTCCGCGCCATTTTCCTTCGATGTCGGTTTTACCACATACGCTTGAATCCCCACAAAGGTGTTTTTTTCATAGAATTCAGATGACTCCTAGGCTTTATTCATGTCAAGGGATCTAGGTGGATCCTTTGAAGGTCGAGGCGATTCTCAATCTTCCTCCTCCTTCCTCACTTCACCAGTTATAAAGTTTGCAAGGGAAGGCAAACTTTCTCTGTCATTTCATCCCGAACTATGTTGAGCTAACTCTTGGATTTATGAGACTGCTCAAGAAAGGTTCTGAGTTCGTATGAGATACCACTGTCGACAAAGCTTTTGAAGCTTTGAAAATGTCTTTAACATGTACCCCATTACTCTTCCCACCTGATTACAGTCGGGATTATTTCCTTTACCTCGCAGCCTCGGACTATACCATCGCTATGGTTCTAGTCCAAAAGGATGATTCTCATGACGAACATGTAATTTATTACTTAATTTGGAGTCTCACGACTACCAAAACCAAGTATTTACATGTTGAAAAACTGGCCTTGGTAGCCGTCCAAGTTGTTCAACGTTTCCGGCATTATATCCTTTTACGCAAGACTACAGTGATTTCTAACTACAACCCTATGCAGCACATTCTTACACGTCAATTTCTAGGGGTAAAATACTCCAAATGGATCATAATACTCCAGGATTTTGACTTAGAATTCAAGCGCACTAAGTCCAAGAAATCCTTGGTGTTCACCGAGTTGATATGCGAACTTCCCTGCGCTGAGACGGAAAATGTAGCAGAAGATTCATTACCTTATGAATCCATTTTCTTGATCAGTTTCGATGAACTTTGGTATGGAGATATCATCATATATCTCCAGACCCAGACTTTCCATCCCAATTTGTCTAGCATTGACCGCCGTTGAATACGCTACCAAGCCCATCAGTATATTATCCTCGGTGATACTCTTTATTGTTGTGGGATTGACTCTGTTTTTTGGCGTTGCCTCACGTTTGACGAAGCCGAGAAAGCCCTAAATGACTGTCATTCTGGAGCCTGTGGTAGTCACATGTATGGGTATGCTACTGCCCAGAAGATCTTACAAGTGAGGTACTTTGGCCTTCTTTATTCAACGATTGTATAATTGTTGTCCAAAAATGCCACGCTTGCCAAACCTACAACAATAAAATACGATCACACCCTGCTCCTCTACATCCTGTGGTCTCCATTGGTCCTTTTGCGAAATGGGGTATCGATTTCATGACATGTCACCCTCACTCAGTTGGGGGGCATGGATACATTATTTTAGCCATGGATTATTTTACGAAATGAGTCGAGGCGATGCCAACATTTGACAACACCGGAAAGACTGCAGCATTATTTATATTCAATCACATCATTGTTCGGTTTGGTGTTCCTCAAGCTATCATTATTGACCATGGTAGCCACTTTAAAAACTTCATGATGTCTGAACTCACTGAAAAGTTGGGTCTTCGCCATGAAAACTCAACACCCTATTACCCACAATCCAACGGCCAAGTTGAAGCAACAAACAAAAACCTCATTACCATGCTTCGACAAATGATAGGGATTCACAAAATGAGTTGGCACACAATGTTTTTTTCAGCATTGTGGGCTTACTGGACATCCGTTAAGTCTGCTACTAGGTTTACACCATTCCAGTTAGTCTATGGTCTAGAAGACATCTTTCCGATTGAATGTGAGATACCCTCCCTAAAACTAGTCGTCGAACTTCTCCCGAACACTTCTGCCGAAGAAGAACGTCTGTTGTATCTCATGCAATTAGACGAAACCCATCGCAATGCCACCCTAGTTATAGAAGCCCAGAAGAAACGCGTCAAATCCCAATATGAAAAACATGTCAAGCCACGTGTTTTCTCCGAAGATGATCTGGTTCTCCTTTATGAACAAGATCGAGATATGCTAGGAGCTGGAAAATTTGAAGCTATGTGGCGAGGTCCTTATATCGTCATATGAGTTTTGGAGAAAGGAGCTTACGAGTTGGTGGACTACGACAATATCCCTTTGAGTGAACCCAAAAAAAAGTTGTACTTAAAGAAGTACTATGCTTAAGATCACCTATGCATGAGTGCTTGTATTTTATTGTATCATACTTTTTGTGTGTCACTTTAGTATGCTTTTTTGTTATTTGGTCTCTTCCCTCGACCGCTTATCTTGCGTTGTGCTTGGTTTCCAGATGTCAAAGTCTTCTCCACCCCATATTGGATTCGTCAATGGCACTAGCCGTAGTACTAAGAACCTCGCTTTTGTTGCATGGGCAATTTACGCCCCTACAAATGAACTTATCAGTCTACGAGGTGTGCGCCTTGGTTGTGCGACCAATAATATTGCAAATTATAGCGTCATCATCAAATTGTTGATTGATGTTATTTCGCTTGATATCCACCACCTGGTTATACGACTCGATTCACAGCTAGTAGTACTACAGTTAAGTAATGTCTATGCTATCTGAAGTCTTACTTTATTACGGGTATATTTATGAATTCACCTCTTGGAATGTTATTTTGATTATATTGAATATCAGCACATTCCTAGATGTCTAAATACATTGACTAATGCCTTAGCTAACTATGTGTTAGACAGACATTTGGGACATTTATAAACCAATCACTCATCACATGTATAACACAACACAAAATAAGTTGGTAGAAGCCGTATATATGTATATAACGATCAAAAATTTTTTACAAAAAGTTTTGTCCAAGGATCAAAATCTCAAAATACGAAGCCCATAGCTTCTACAAAATAGCATCATGGATGATGCTCATGATAACACACAACTGCTCGGGCTACCCTACGGAGCAGTCAACTGAGAGACTCGGACACACACACAGTATGGCGTCGATAACGTCTCGGGATCTCCCCAGTGGAGTCACCAATTTTGTTATCGGATAAATCGATAGGTGTGGACACTAACAGATCTCCCTAGATCCACCTGGATCTAGAACAAAATAGGATAGGACATGACTCTTTCTCTAAGTTGCGGTCATTGAATCTACTACTAAGGAGGAATGAGTGTCATACCTTTATATCGCTTCCTTAGGTCTTTGTTATTCCTTCTTTGCTCTGGTGCTCTTGTGAAATCAGGTCCAAGACAACATAAACCAACCAAAGTGAAGATAGCAAAGTACATTCAATGTCAACCTATGCATATGATCAAGGAGTTATGCAATAAAATAAGAGTGATTTTATGGGAAAGGGACATGCCTATGTATTATATTAAATGAAAGTAGAAGATACAACTAGATCGCCTTGATGTCGCAAGATTCCTTTCAGTGACCCTTGGTTCCAACACACACACTTGCTCTACGTTTGAATGAAGAAGTTCAAGTACAACTTGATAGACCAAATAGAGTCTTCAAGCTTCTATCCAAGCAGATTTATCCACACAATTCTTTCACCAATTCTTCATTCAATCTTGCTTAACCTTTTCCATGAGAAACTTTTCAATATATAGAAGAAGGAGAGATGGTTAAATGGATGAGGATGATCCCACTAAATTTTAGAAGTCAGTAGGATTCCAACCATGCGAATTCCAACTCATTTTCTAGAAGATTCCCTTCTAGAACCTTCATGACCTCTTCTCTTTTCCAAGCTTTGAAATAGGTTCACAGACTACCTATAGAGCAGACTGCGAATAGTTTGCACCCTAAGTTTGGGTTGCCTGCGAGAATGAAGGATTTCCGCACCTTGTAATATAGGCAGGCTGCTAACTCATCTTAAAAATGTGTTTTTTGGAAGAAGACAATAGTCACTTTTCTCAGGCAAAAATTCCTTGTGGGATCATGAATACATCACTTGTAAAGACATCACCAGAGTGACCAAAATCATGTGTAACAACTGCGGAACTGAAAACAACTTACTCGAATGGTGGTAGTTATCTCTGAGAATAGATGTGGTTGTTACATGGATTTTTCTGAGCATAATGATTACAATGAGTCTCCATAGGCATTTTAAACATTACTTGTGAATTCCAAAACCCTGGACATCCAAAAACCTAACCCTATGAGATGAAACGCCAAAATTTATGTGGGACCTGTTGGGTAAGTTGGTACCTCAACTTCCTGGGGTCGTTACTTTTGCATATGACCTATGTTTTAGGTGTGTGATGGCCCATTGGAAAGGTCATTTCGAGAACTACACATTATTCCATCAAAATCTGACTTCATCTACAGTTTGATTGTGGCAAGCCAAAAAAAACATTGTTTAGGGCCCCAAAACAGCCCAGGAAGTACAAAAAGATGTATTGACATGAAAACTTCCAAAATGTGCATGTTGGATTAGGTGGGAGGCCACCAATATCCACCAGGAAGTTGTGTAGGGATTCATACAACCTCGAAATTGTAGAACCCATAATTACGAAGAATTATAGAAGAATGCGTTGAACTAAAATTATCAAAAGGATCCAGTTGGATTAGGTGGGTGGCCACAAATATCCACCTAGATCAATCCTCCCCCTTAGGAAGCAATTGTCTCCATTGAATTGAGTGCCCCCATCAGATGAGCAAATTTCTATTGAATTTGGCCCTAGGTGAGATATTTTCCTTGATGCAGGAGTTGTCATACCTTGACAACCCGATAAAGTTGGATCCTCTACTGGTGAGTTCCCCTGACTTATGTGTCCACTATCTGATCAGTGGATGTCAATTCCATGCATTCAGGGTTGAGTTATGCTGGTGTCAATTGTTTTGTGATCTATGAGGTGTCCAATAATGGTGGAAAATATGGCCGAAGGAGGTGCAAGACAAGGAAGGGGGGAGTTTTGAGCTCAAAATCATTATTTACCATAGCCTTGGTGATAGTGTAAGTCTCATAGAGAAGTGGAGGGAGCTTCCAATGGGGACATGCAAGGTGCTCTTTCTGCAAATGTAACCAGACCTTGTCTCCCACCTAAAACTTGTGCGGTACCTGGTGTCGATCATGGCATTGCTTGTACTTAGCATTGGCTTTATGCAAAATATCATGGACTTGTTGGCGGATGTGTTGAATCCTCTCAATGAATCTGGTGGCTTTTTCAGCCTCAAACCGAACATGGGAATATTTTTTCTATGTGGTTGCAAGAGGTATTTCAACATCAATGGGACCCAAGGGTTGGAATCCCAGCCCCACCTGATATGGGCTATGGTCGGTGGAACTATGGAGATCCCTATTGTAGTTGTGTTGAACATAGGGAAGACTCTTATCTCATGTAAATGGATGCTTAAAGTTATACATGTGCATGATGTGCACAATCATCCGATTGACGACCTTTGTCTGGCCATCAGTTTGAGGGTGGAAAGAAGTGGATTCAGTGAGCTTGGTGTCCAACAGTGACCAAAGACTCGACCAAAATGTGTTGGGGAACCTGTTGTTCTGATCATAGATGATGGTATTTGGTATCCTAAAATGGACCCACACTCGTTCGAAGAAGAGCTTGGTAGTATCTGCCACTATGATTCTCTTCTTGTAGGTGATGATAATGGCCATATTTGAAAACCGATCAACCACCACAAATACACAATCATTGCCTTGATTGGTGGACGGAAGGCCAGACATGTAAGCCATCAAGATGGATTCCCAAGGCCTCTAAGGAGTAGTAAGAGGGGTGTATAAGCCTTTCTTATTGATGGATGGATTGACAATAGAACTAGAAGTGAAATATCTGATATACTTGTTGACATCCTGTCGAATGTTTTGCCAATAAAAATGTTTATGTAAAACGACCACACTTTTCTCCACGCCAAAATGTCCTACCATCCGACTGTAGTGAGCCTTCCAAATTAGATTTGCACGCTTGCTTGCAGGAACACAGAGGTGGCCCAGATGGCATAACAGTTCATCCTGAATGTGAAAATCAGTAACATTCTTGCATGTACCCAAGAGTTGATAGGTGGTGGAAAATTCAAGATCTTTCTAATAAATTTGGGGCCACTCAAGAGCCTCATTCCCATAGGAATGGATCACGGTGGTGAGTGCAGCCACGGGAAGTCAAATGAGACAGTTAGTGACACGATTTGGATTTTTTCTCCATGTATTATACTTGATGTTGAGATGGAATTGCTACAGGTATGTGGACCACTTTTTATGGTGGTTGTTCTACAACTTCCCTTGTGTCGATATGAGTTGCAGAGTCTTGTGATCAATGTGGATGATTGTCTTCTTTCTAAGAATGTAATGTTTCCATTGACGGAAGGCTTCTACAATGGAATACATTTCCTTATCATAGGTGGGGTATTTTCAGACAGTATATGAGAGTGTCTCACTATGGTATACTACCGGATGATTGTGCTGAGTAAGAACTGCACCTACAGCATAGTTGGATGCATCAGTCTCAATCTTGAATGGTTGTTGCATATCGGGTAAGGAGAGTACTGGAGTTGAGCACAAGCGATGCTTTAAATCATTGAATGCTCATTGTTGTGCCTTCCCCCATGAAAAAATTTCCTTTCCACCTCCCTTGGTCACTTGGTTGAGGGCCCATGCAATATGGGAGAATCCCAACACAAACCTTCGGTAAAAGTTGACAAGTACCGAGAAGATTTGAAGATCAGTTAGTGTGGTCAGGGATGGCCACTCACGAATGACTTGGATCTTATTTGGATCCATATGTACCCCATGTTAATCAACAATGTAGTCCAAGTATTGGACCATGTTCATGCCAAAGGATCATTTTTCCAAGTTGGCATATAGCTTGTGTTGCCGCAGAGTGCTCAAAACCTGTTGAATATGTTGCATGTTCTCCTCCCAAGTTTTGTTGAAGATGAGGATATCATCCAAATATACCACCAAAAAAGAGTTGGTGAAGGGTCTCAATACATCATCCATCAACCTCATGAAATTTTTTTGTTCATTTATTAGGCCAAAGGACATGACCAGCCATTCGAAGACACCTTATTTAGATTTGAAAGTTGTCCTCCATACATCAGTCGGTTCGATGGGAACCTGGTGGTGTCCATACTTTAATTCAATCTTGTTGAAGAAATTATCTCTCTTGAGTTGGTCAATAAGGTCATCAATTCATGGAATTGGGTACCGGTTCCTGACTATGATTTTGTTTAATTCTCTATAATCAATGCAGAGCCGCCACATCTCATCTTTCTTCTACACCAGTATAATCGGGATTCCACAAGGGGAGGAGTTGGGTATGATGTGCCCCTTTTTAAGAAGCTCTTGTATCTAATGCTTGATTTCATAATTTTCCATCAGAGAGCGATGATAAAATGGTTCATTAGGCAAAGGTGCACCAGGGGTTAGATCAATTGGATGCTTGACTTGGCAGTGAGTCGGTACACCGGCGGGTGAGGAGAAGATGTCTTTGTACTCTTCCATGATTCTATCCACTTGCTTCTGTTGCAAAGAGATTCTATGCATAGAGGTCACAGACGTGGCAGTGACCTACTTACTATGAGCACAGATCACAAAGAAGATGAACTTCCCAGTCTATGAAATGACCTTACTGCATTTCTTAGCAGAGATTAAAGAAATAGCGGTAGGAGGTGCTACCTCTGGTACCCTATAAAATTGTCTACCCAAAGTAATAAAAACACTGAGGGGTCTAGACTCATACACAACATGTCATTTTCTCAAATATGGTTTTCCTAAAATAACATCACAAACTTCAAGGGTTGCAATATCACACAATACCTCATATTTTGATCTGGATTATTTTCGGCATGAAATGAGAGCAGAGATATAACAAAGAATTGTATAGAGATGTATCATATATCCAATAATATAACAGATATTTATCAGAGATATAACCATAAACATAGAGATATAGTAATACACAATTTCTCTTAATGAGTGAAACGTACAAGACTATAAAAATACAGAGTGAAAGAATCACTAGAATGGTGGCGGCTTATCTCTGAGAAGAGATGTGACGAATACTCACATTCACAAGAAGATGATTTTACAATGAGGATCGAAAGACATTTTTATCAAAGATAAAATCCAAACCCCTTACCCCAGAAGATTAAAAGCCAACAATTTTGTGGACCCCGTTTTGGGTAGTTTGGTGTATCAACTTCTCGAGGGTGTAACTTTGGCATACGATCTTTGTTTGGGGCGCATGATAGCTCATTGGAAAGGTATCGTCAAGGAGATTCATTTTTTCGGCTCAATGAGATCCTTTAGCTATCATTGAGGTTCTCAATCCTAAAAAACCTTCATCTAGGCCCTCAAAATGGGCCCAAAAGTTTAGGAATCGAAAAACTGTTAAAAATAGTAAGTTTCCAGAAAAATGTTTTGATCTAGTTGGAATATGTGGATGGACACCGATATACAAATGGATTGATCCTCCCTCCTTAGGAAGCAATGGTCTCCATTGCATTGAGTGCCTGGGGGAGACCGGAAAGTGTTTGTTGAATCTGTATCTTAATGAGTTCCTTGCCTTGCTGGAGAAGTTGTTCGACTTAGCTTGTTGAAGGTTCTCACGAACCTGTGGCTATAAGGGTTGGACCTTTTTAACTAATCTGGCTACATGATATGACTGTGTGCAGAAGGAATATTTGTGCTTTGCTACAATCTTGTTGACCTGCTTCTGGTGGATAGAAGGTGCTTGGGTTGAGGCTGCAGTGGTTGCGGTGTTCTTCTCTACACCTTTTGAACAGACTGTAAAGAAGTTGAATTTTGTAGTATAAGATACTACCTTGCGACATTGTTTAGGTGGGATAGTAGTTGGAACTACCTCTGGTATCCTATAGAGATGACCCCATAGAGTAACAATGAAACTACGAGGTCAAGACTCATAAATAGCAAGGCACTTACACATATATGGTTGGCCCAAGAGAACATCATAAACATCTAGTGGGGGGAAATCACATAATACCTCATCATTGAAGGGTTGGATGCCATATGACAATCAACATTGATGGTTGACACGAAGATCACGTCCCTAGCAAAGCCACCCAATGTTGCATGGTTGTGGGTGTGGTGTTTTTGACAATCCTAACTGCTTGACGACCTCTGTTGAGATGAGGTTCTTATGGATTTTGCTATCAACAATAAAATGCAGTGAGGTCCCCTTCACCCACATCTATGAATGAAAAAGGTGCACCCCCTATTTAGGATCTGTTAGTTTTTCTGGTTGAATTGTTGCAGTCGCGACAATAGAAGTGGGGTCTACGTCGATAATCTGTCTTCTACCAATACTTTTTGAATCAGGGTTCAGCTCCTTGTATTTTATCTTGGCCACCAATGACTATTTTTAGAGACATTCATCGGGGTTGTTCCATGGAATTTTGTGGAAATCGCACCATTTTCCAGTGTCCTTCTTCATCTTTTTGTTACCCTTCTTTTCCTGTGGCTTGGATTGGTTTTCTAAAGGCTGATTGTTAGGGTCGTCTTTACCGTACTTTGGTTGTTGATGGTTTGTAGACCCGAGTTCATGCTTGTTCTGGTGCTTAAATTTCTACTCGATTTTAACAGCATATTGATAAGTAGCACCCAGAGATGAGTTGTCTAGAAAATCCATTTCAGTTTGGATGTATCTGTGTAGAGCCCCATAGTATTTCAGAACTAGATGTCACTTAGAGTCTTTGATTCCCAGCTTGGTTCACAAAGTATGGAAGATATTGGTGAACTAAGGAATTTCTTGGCCCCTCTCTTGTCGTAGTGTGGTCCATCTCATTTACTGGTCATCATAGTTGCAAACAGGGTAATATTGTTCCTTGACCACATCCACAAAACAATCCCAGGTGGGCTCAACCCCATATATTCCAGACTCCTCTATGGAACTTTTCTCCCAGTAAGTTTCCCACCAATGCTTGACATGGGGGATATCCTTAAGGAGTGTGAAGGTGATTGTTTCCCTGTCGGAGAAATTATAAACAGAGAAATAACCTTCTAGCAAATTTAACCATTTTTCTAGGGCATTTGTATCTATTTGTTCTTCAAATACATGAATATCAAAATTAAATTGTACCTTGAAAGGTGAGGTGCCTCCAAAGTGGCCCTTTGGCGAATATATGTTGGTTGTTATCGGCAAGCGTTGAAGGATGTGGGAAAAATTCTCCATCATTTCGTCCCTTTGTCACATGAGAGCTTGCTCAAGCAACGAATTAATAGAATCTTATGCTCCGTCATTTTTGTTTTATTCCTCCATGGAGGGTTTCTTAGGCATGCGAGAGCAACTGTCCTCAAGAGATACAAGTTCAAGACCCAACTTGATATACTCGTACCTCATCGAGGACATGCACTTAAAAACGATCAAGAGCAGCCTGCTCTGATACCACTGAACGGGATTATTTTCAGCACGAAATGAGAGCGGAGATATAATCAAGAATTGTAAAGAGATGTATCATATATCCAATAATATAAAAGAGATTTATCAAAGATATAACCATAAACATAGAGATACATTAATACACAATTTCTATTAATGAGCGAAATGTACAAGACTATAAAAATACAGAGTGAAAGACTCACTAGAATGGTGGCAGCTTATCTCTGAGAAGATATGTGAAAGCTACTCACATTCGCAAGAAGATGATTTTACAATAAGGCTCCAAAGGCCTTTTTATCATAAATAAAATCCAAAACCCTAACCCCGGAAGATGAAAAGCCAACATTTTTGTGGACCCCGTTTTGGGTAGTTTGGTGTATCAACTTCCTAGGGGCGTAACTTTGGCATATGATCTATGTTTGGGGCGCACGATAAATCGTTGGAAAGGTATCGTCAAGGAGATTCATTTTGAGAGATCAATTAGAGACTTTGTCTATCATTGAGGTGCTCAATACCAAAAAAACCTTCATTTAGGCCCTCAAAATGACCCCGCAATAGGAATCGAAAAACTACTAAAAATAGTAAGTTGTCAGAAAACTGTTTTGGGAAAGTTGGAATAGTTGGGTGGCCACCAATAACCACCTGGATCATATTTGAAGGGATTGATGATGTAGGACATATGACACTTTTTTTTTTATGTGGAGATCTCTTCCTTGGTGAAGTCAGTCGATGGTGTAGGGTTGTAGGTGTGATGTCATCAACAGGTCCAGCCACTCGATGACCTCTACTGAGATCAGGTTCTTCTAACTACTGATATCAACAAGGAAATGAAGCGGAGCCCCCTTTACCCACATTTGTGAGTGAAAGAGGTGTTCCCCTTCATCTGGTTCTTCTAGTTCTCTTGGCTAGAATTTGGTGGTAGCGATAGTGGCGATAGGTTCGACATCGATAATCCACCTCCCTCATTATGGATTTGATGTGGAGTCAGAATATGCCTCTGACTTGGAATCTTTCAACTCGGCCACTAGTGACTGCTTGGAGAAAAACATTCTTTGGTGTTGTGTCGAGGGCTTTTGTGGTATTCACACCACTTTCTCGTGTCCTTATTTGACTTCTCATTACCCTTATTTTGTTGTGGCTTGGACTAGTTGAACTAAGAGTGGCCATATTTTCTATGTCCTTTGTTTTGTGGGTCAGGTCCACCTTTTCCCTGCTTCAGCTGTGAGGAGTTTGCAAATCCAAACTCTCTCCTCTTTTTTTTAAATTCCTTCTCGATCTTGACAACATATCTATAAGTCATACCCAATGATGTGATGTCCAGAAACTCCATTTATGTTTGAATGTATCTGTGCATACATCCGTAGTATTTGAGCACCAGATGTTGCTCAGAGTCTTTGATACCCAACTTTGTGTGTAGGGTATGAAAAATATTGGTGAAACTTGGTATCATTTGGTCCCTTTCTTGACGTAGGGTGGCCCATCTTATGTACTAGTCCTCATAGCTTCCAACAGGGTAGTATTTTTCTTTAATGGCATCCCTGAAGGAATCCCATGTGGGGGCAACCCCAAATATTGCAAATTCCTCTATGGCCCTTTACTCAGAGTAAGTATTCCACCAATCCTTAACATGGGTTGTAACGTCCCCAGCCACCAACAGGCCAGGAAATGACACTTCTTGGAAATCTCTCTTAGATCTTATTCCATTTTGTAACATCCCCAACCACCAATAGGCCGGGCAACACCACTTCTTGGAAATCTCTCTTAGCTCTAATACCAATTCGTGAATTTATATGCATGCCTATCTAACGCAAATTAACAGTTACAAACATTTTGTTCACGCCACTTATTCATGTGGAAATAACATTAAAAAAATATGACACTATATTCATACAGACGACATATTATAACCATACACAGATTAATGTAGAACTAGTAATAAGCCTACACATACGAAATATATGATATATCTAGGCATTACTCATCAAGCTATAAAACATGTACAATTACACCACATACAATCAACAAAGATTTGGTACTTATGTTTCAATAGATTACAATCAACTATGTGCATACCTTCCACGAACCTCCTATCCTTAGACCACGCTACTCATCACGCTCAGTAGCGGGTCACCCCTAAGTTGGGACTAAACTCCACCCAAGGCAAAGGAATCCTAGACCTAGGCTAAGGCTACAAGAAACTACATTGTGCAACTGGAAGGATTCTCTCCAAGGAGCCTGCTTATGCCCACTTCTCACAGAATCTCATTCCCCACATGCTTGTCCAACCCCGGGAATATGCACCTTCACTATTCCATAGTCCATCGGTTGCTCCACTTCCCTTACAAGCCTTCAGCAACAGGTTAGATCAGGAATTCTCAAAGCTTTGTAGCTAGTACTGGACTCCCCTCTAGGAGAAATCACTTCCCAGTAAACTCTCACACCTTGAGAGAGTTTCTCACAGGCCTGACAACCTACTTATTCAACCATGGGCCTAATAACTCGCATCTTCAATCCACAACCACAAAAATTGGGTAAGGCAAGGGGATGACTCAGCAATTTACAGAGGTAAAGGCAGAATTGACTATGGCTTCGTACTTGTTCAACGTGTGCCTAAACTGCACAAGGGATGGCCAACATGTTGAGGATGAACTCGTGGGAAACTAAATGGCCAGACTGGTCAGAATGTTGAGAGTGAGCAAGGAAAATGGTGAGAATGGTTAGCCTGCATAATCGTGAGAGAGTTTCAATGGTGAGAGAGAACTCCTCGGGAAGGTGGCTAGAATGGTTTGTGTACCCCCCAACAAAGGTGGAACTTCCCACATAAATCTGCATAATTACATATGAAAAAATTAGGCCCAATGACCTTATCATCTAGGATCTTCTACCTAATAAACACATAATCCTACCAACTTATAATTACTTGTCTCACCAACCTACAAACATCATTACATTTCATAGGGGCTCAGCCTTGGGTTATTACAATCCCCTCCCCTTATTTTTGCATTGTTCTTAGTGCAACTCACTTACACAACAACAACAAGATTTCCAAAGTCTTCAAAAAGATGTGGGTACTCTACCTCCATAGCATCTTCGTGCTCTCGTGTTGCTTCCTCGGGACTGTACCAGGTCCACTTAACTTTTACAAGCCCTATGGCTTGATTCTGGAGCTACTTGCTTTTTCGATCCAGTATACACACCGGATGCACCTAAAAAGTGCTTTCATGTTCCACCTGAATCGCATTCCAATCAATAACATGATTATCATCAAGTACACAATTCTTAAGCAATGACACATGAAATACATTATCTATAGACATACATGCAGGAAATGAAAACCTATATGCTACTGGACCAATCCTCTCTAGGATTTCAAACGGCCCACAATACCGAGCTTCCAACTTTGAAAAATTTCCCAACTTCAGGGAACTTATGTTGACCTTCACTCTCAGGAATACATGATCCCCTACTTTAAATTCCCTATGAGTTATGTTCTTATCAGCATAACTTTTATGTCTATCTTGGGAAGCCTTCAAATTCTGCTTAATCTTTAGCATGTTTTCTTCCATTTCCTTGAGAAAATCTAGCCCAACCACTACCCTATCAGCTGGGTTGTCCTAGCTTATTGGGGTGTTGCACTTTCTACCATAAAGTGCTTCAAATGGGCTCATCTTCAGGGATGATTGATACCCATTGTTGTAGGCAAATTCTACCAAGTGTAGATAATCTTCCTATTTAGATGGTTTGTCCATCACATACATTCTTAGCATATCTTCTATCACTTGGTTCACCCTCTTTGTATGCCCATTAGGCTCAGGATGATAAGCAGTGTTGAAGTTCAGATTCATTATGAACCCTTTGAATAACCCCTTCCAGAAATTTGATGTAAACTTCAGGTCTCTGTCAGACACAATTGTATTGGGTACGCCATGCAAGTGTGCTACTTCCTTCATATAAATATCAGTAACATTAGTTTCTTTATGAGTAGTCTTCATAGGAATGAAATGGGAAGCTTTAGTAAGCTTGTCCACCACTACCATGATTTCATCATGTTGCTTGCTCATTCTGAGAAATCCCATGATGAGATCCATTGTTACCACTTCCCATTTCCACTCAAGAATGGGTAATGGTTGTAGTAACCCAGATGGGTGTCTATGCTTAGCCTTGACCCTTTGACATTCCAAGCATTAAGCAATAAAATCAACAATCTCCCTCTTTATGTCTGGCCAATAATATTGGCTTTTGACTGCTGAAATTGTTTTATGATATCCTAGGTTTCCTTCATAAGGTACACTGTGCATTTCTTTTAAAATTGCACTCCTCGATTCAGAAGATTTGGGTACATAAACTATGTTTCTATACAGGAGGATTCCATCAATTCCAAATTCATAATCCTCAACCTTCTGCTGCATTTTACCTTTCTGTAATTTTGTTACTAATTCCATGTACTGAAAATCTGATTTTCCAGCCTCTACAAATCTATCTTTCAAATCAATTGGTACATGTTAATGGTTGTAGCATGCAACTCATGCACTCTTCTGTTGAGTGCATCAGCCACTTTGTTCTCTTTCCCCTTGATATTCTTTATATGAAATTCATATTCACTGAGAAACTGTGACCATATGCTTTGCCTGGCATTTAGAGTTGGCTGATCAAAAAAATACTTCAGACCATTATGGTCTATCCTCAACTCAAACCTCTTTCCCATGAGGTAGTTCCTCCACTTCTTCAAGACATGCACTATGGTTTCCAACTCCAAATCATGAGTGGCATAGATCCTTTCATGTTCTTTCAACTTCCTTGATTCATAACATACAACAAACCCATTTTGAATGAGGACTCCACCTATTCCTTCTTTACATTCATATGTGCATACAATGAAGTCTTCATTTGGATCTGCAATCCTCGGAATTGGAGCACTCGATAACAATTGCTTCAATTGTTAGAAGCTTCTTTCAAATTCTTCTG
The DNA here is from genome assembly GCA_000966675.3 of Picea glauca. NCBI lineage: Eukaryota > Viridiplantae > Streptophyta > Pinopsida > Pinales > Pinaceae > Picea > Picea glauca. The sequence goes on along the minus strand of JZKD02S1787477.1, from coordinate 69,732 downwards.
TCCATTGAAATTTATTCCCCTTCCTTTGCAAGGAAGTGATGGGGTGAGCTATTCTTGAAAACCCTACAATGAACCTTTTGTAATATCCATCTAGACCCATGAAGGATCTAACTTCTGTCACATTCTTTTTCACTGACCATACTCTAATGGATTCTATCTTTTCAGGGTCCACTGCTATCCCATCCTCAGATATGATATGACCCAAATAGTGAATTATGTTTTGATAAAATGAGCACTTGCTCAATTTGGAATACAACTGATGTTCTCTTAGCACTTGCAACACCATCCTCAAATGATGTTCATGCTCTTCTTCCAACTTGGAATATACAAGAATGTCATCCATAAAAACAATGACAAACTTGTCTAAATATTCCCGGAAAACACCATTCATTAAGCGCATAAAAACAGTTGGTGCATTTGAAAACCCAAATGGCACCACTGTGAACTCATAATGACCATACCTTGTCCTGAAGGCGGTCTTGTTGATATCTTCCTCTTTAATCATTATCTGATGATATCATAACTGGAGATATATCTTTGAAAATATCTCTGCATCCTTCAATTGATCAAAGAGATCATCAAGCATTGGCAGAGGATACTTGTTCTTTATAGTTACTTTATTCAACTGTATGAAGTCAATGCACAATCTCAATGTCCCATCTTTATTCTTCACAAACAAGACTGGGGCACCCCAAGGTGACACACTTGGGCGTATATACCCCTTCTTTAGAAGTTCTTCAAGCTGCATTTGCAACTCCATCTCTAGTGTACTCCCTTTGTATGGAGTCTTTGATACTGGAGTTGCTTCGGGCATCAAACTAATAGAGAAATCAATATCTCTCTTTTGAGGTAGTCATGGTACCTCCTTGAACACATCTTCAAAATTTTCTAGTACTACATTATCCTCCATATTTGGTACCTTATCCTTAGATGCTTCCTCCATATGGTTTGAAAATATTTGACAGCCCTTCCTGTAACACTTCTTCGGCTGCATTGCTGAGATTTCCCAGACAGTAACTGCCCTAGGAATTCCTTGGATTGTTCTTTGATTTCCTTCCTCATCTAGGCAAGTAAATGCCTTGTTACAAGAGTCTAATATGGCATGGTGTTGGTCTAACCAATCCATACCAATTAGGCAGTCATAAGATCATAAAGGAAAGATGTTCAAATCTTCCCTTGTGCTCAGTCCATTCATGTCCATAAGGCATGACTTAACCATCTCATTGACTTCTCTTTTGGCTCCAGTAGCCAGCTGTAGCAACCAAGATTTTCCATGCTTGTTTCTTGGCAATTGCAAACTTTCCACCATATTAGGATCTATATAACTATGACTAGCTCCTAAATCAATTAAAATAGTAATGGTTTGGTTGTTGATCATACCTTCCACTTCAATCACATGTGATTAAAACTCATCTTGCTTGTTTTCGAGGGCTGCATAGATCCTTGGTATATGTTTTCCCATGTTCCCCATTGTTTCAGCTCGCTGAACATTGTGAACATCTCTCGCTTTGTCACTTTTGTGAGGACAATCTCTATAATTTTGGTCTCCTTTACAACCCCAACATTGAATGGGTGCCTGCCTTGACCTTTTCCCTCCTACCTCGTCCATTCGATGCTCTCTAGAATATGGTTGTCCTTGAGGATTGTTTCTGAAAAATGGAGGCTTGTTTCTCTTCTACCTCTGTTCCTTCTTGAACTTCTTCTTGTCCTCCCAAGCCTTCTGGAAAGTAGGCTTTCCTTTTTGTTGATCAAATAACCATTTTTCTCTCCTTATCATTTCTTCCAAAGTCTTGGGATCATCATATTGGATTTTATCACTGATGAAAGATGGCATCCCACTCAGTTACCTATGAATATTCATTGTCTCATCCTTGATGAAGGAGACATACTTCAACAGCTCTAAGAATATCCTTTCATATTCAACAATAGCCATGCTGCCCAATTTAAGTTCAAAGAACTCTTTCATTTTTCTATCATAATACCTATTGGTCAGATATTTCTTCTCAAAATGCCTCTTGAAATCCTTCCAAGACACATTTTTATATTTACTATGTTGCACCTGCACAATTTGATCCCACCACATGGATCCTTACCTTTGAGTTGATAGATGGAAATTCTTCCCTTTGCATGAGAAGAATAATTATGCAATTGAAAATACGTTCTCATGCCCAACAACCATGTCTTTTCATCTTCATCCTTCTTGTGATCCCCATTAAAAGTAGGAGGTTTGATTTTGTTCATTTATCCTCGTAGCTCATCCTCCCCAGACCTCTTATGCTTCCTAACAGGAGATAGACTTGATTTGTTGTGTACTCTCTTATTGGAATGCCTCGGGGAGTGTTGGTGATGTCTGCTATCACTTTTTGTTCTTTTGTGACTTCCTTATGTACTTGAGCCACTCTCCTTATACAATTTCTTTTCTATACTTTCCAGGCTCTGCATCAACTTTATGTTGAATTCTCCATGTTTCTCCCTGGCTTTCATGAGATTTTTGTTATCTGCCTGGTGAGTCTAGACATATTTCTGCAACTTTTTAATTATTTTCATCATGTTTCCTTCGTTATCTACCTCTTCTCCATTCCCATTGGAGTTTGATCCTTCAACTCCTAAATGGACATCCATTCCTCTAACTACATTTTCCAAATTGTAAGCACCTTGTGCCTTTCCCATTTCTCTGCATTGTGCGGCAATTTGGTTCAGTTCCGACGATTTTTAATTCTACAAAATGTGCAGTCAATCGAAAATTTGTCAATCTAATATACTTAAAAAAAAATCATAATAACCCAATTTGATTCGATAGAAGAAATATCAGATTCCATTTTCAGTAGGTCTTGGTCGATCAAGTACCCCTTCGAGCTTCTATCTCTAAGCCCCTCTCTATTCTGCAAAAAAAAATCGGGCGCTAGCCCCTTTTCCTTCAGCCCTTGGTTTGCATGTGACCACAGTTGTGACCCAGCGCTTATGATTTGGGTGATTATCCAGAGCCTTGAAACTTCGGGCTCTGAGCTTCATAGTTTTCCCTTTTTCTGTGCATCCCAACATTTTAGAACAACAAACTATAGAATGGGCGAAAAATGGCAGATCTATGGTCCACATTCCTTCATGCACCATTTCTTTTAGAGTGTCAAGTCTCCAAACTTCATGATATGGCACCATGTGTCCACTAGGGCCCACGGTTTCCATTCTCGAACTAATAAATGTTGAAAATGTCACATCAAATATATACTTTTTCAAATTGCAGGGACATGGGTTGGTGGTTTGGCAGTAACTCGCCAATTGTTCCACAATTATCCACACGCTGACACGTACCCCTTATGGGAAACCATGGTTTGGATTACAGGACCACCTTGCTGAATTATCTGTCATGCAACTTCAATCTCTACAATGCCTCCTGACCCTCAATCTTGATAGATCGTGACCAAATTTAATGTGGGCCCGATCCAGCTAACTTCTTTGTCACGCTTAACTACCTTGTGTGACCACCAAGAGCGCCATGTGGCAAGAAAATGAAGCCAACACGTGGCCCAATCAGGGGGGTGACATATGTCACATTCTAACTTCATTTCCATCTTACCAAGGTTCTTAACTCACTAACACATGGCACACATCCCATGTTTCCATGTCATCCCTAGTGATATCAGTAGGCCACATCACTCCAAGACTTTGGCATTCGGGAGATTTCACCTTAGCATACCCTGTTTCTCCCAAACAAGTCGATATTTTGACACATGTCTCCTACAACGAACGGTCCAGATTAACTCAAGACTTCGGGACTTCGGGAGTTTTCACATAAGCACACTCCATTTCTCCTTAATGTTGTATTCCCAAACAAGCTAACTTGTTGAAATGTGTTCCTTGCTTGGATCAACGAACAGGAAATACACAAACTTCACTTTGTCTTATCTACACGTGATCGAGAGCTATGACCTTGGATTAACATTTGGGAACTTATCTCACTTTGCAAGATCGCCAGTCGTTCCTTGAGGAACCGTGAAGATCAACGGCCAGGAGTGATTGTAGAAACTCAACTTGCTCACGCTTTAATTTCCTTCCCGATCTCTACAATGGATTCCCACTGTCAATCTCCCCTCAATGAGATCTGATGGTCATGACTTAATCTTTGCTTGATCTGACGACTTATCTTGCTCTCGCACAAATCTAACGGCCCAACTTAAAACCTTGTGTTTCCAAACCCATGGTTACTGCAATCTCTTTTCTCTGTTATCTTTCTTGAACCGCTATAACTCTTGAGCTTCCAAACATGACCAAGGTGTTCTCTTGGCACTTTGGAATGCTCTGAAATTCATATTTTGTCCTTCTCAACAACAATTTGCTCTGATATTTTGATTCCATAACCACTTATATGACCTAATTCAGGTTCAGTGTCGAAAATTGGCCTCTAAACTTCAATTTTGTCCATTTCGACAACAATTCTTTTCTTAAACTTTTGCTTCAGCTTCCACTAACATGGCCTATCCAGGCTCAGTGTTGAAACCATGGCTCTGATACCATTTTGTAACGTCCCCATCCACCAACAGGCTGGGCAATGCCACTTCTTGGACATCTCTCTTACCTCTGATACCATTTTGTAATGTCCCTAGCCCCCAACAGGCTGAGCAATGTCACTTCTTGGACATCTCTCTTAGCTCTGATGTCAATTCATGAATTTATATGCATGCTTATCTAACACAAATTAACAGTTACATCAAACATTTTTTTCATGCCACTTATTCATGCGGAAATAACATTAAAACAATATGATACTATATGCATACATATGACATATTCTAACCATACACAGATTAATGCGGAATTAACAATAATCCTATGCATACGGCATATATGATATATCTAGGTATTACTCATCAAGCTATAAAACGTGTACAATTACACCACATAAAATCAACGGAGATTTGGTACTTATATTTCAATAGATGACCACCAACTATGTGCATACCTTCCACAAACCTCCCAGCCTTAGACCACTCTTCTCATCACGCTAAGCAGTGGGTCACCCCCAATCTGGCACTAAAATCCACCCAGGGAAAAGGAATCCTAGACCTAGGTTGAGGCTATGGGAAACTACATTGTGCAATTGGAAGGATTCTCTCCAAGGAGCCTACTTATGCCCACTGCTCACAGACTCTCATTCCCCACATGCATGTCCCACCCCAGGAATATGCACCTTCATTGTTCCACAATCCATCGGTTGCTCCACTTCCCTTATAGAGCTTCAGCAATAGGCCGAATCAGGAAATCATAGAGCTTTGTAGCTGGTACTGGACTCCCTCCAAGAAAAATCACTTCCCAATAAACTCTCTCACCTAGAAAGAGTTGCTCATAGGCTTGACAACCTACTTCTTCAACCACATGCATGAAAACCCACCTCTTCAATCCACAACCACCAAAATTGGGTAAGGCAAGGGGATGAATCAGCAATTTACAGAGGTTCACAAAGGAGGAATTGACTCTGGTTGCATACTTGTTCAACGTGTGTGTGAACTACACAAGGGATGGCCAGCATGATGAGGATGAACTAGTGGGAAACTAAATGGCCAGATTGGTCAAAATGTTGAGAGTGAGCAAGGAAAATGGTGAGAATGGTTATCCTGCAAAATCATGAGAGAGATGAAATGGTGAGAGATAACTCCTCAGGAAGGTGGCCAGAATGGTTTGTGTACCCCCCAACAAAAGTGGAACTTCCCACATCAATATGCATAATTACATATACAAAAATTAGGTCCAATGACCTTACCATCTAGACTCTTCAGCCTAATAAACACATAAGCCTACCAGCTTATAATTACTTGGCTCACCATCCTACAAACATCATTACATTTCACAGGGGCTCGGCCTTGGGGTATTACATGGGGGATGGCCTTGAGGAGTGAAAAAGTAATTTTTTCCCTATCGGAAAAATTGTGGACCGAAAAATACCCTTCGAGCAGATTCAGCCATTTATCTACAACATCCACATCTATCAGTCCTTCAAATAATGAAATATAAAAATTTCCTTGAAGGGGGTTTCATGGCCTCTTGATGAAGATGCATCTCCTGTGGGAAGTCATTAAAGGATCTGTGCAAAGTTGTCCATCATTTCGTTCCTTTTTCACGCAAGGGCTTCTTCAAGAAATAGTTTAAAAGGATCTCTTGCTCCATGATATTTCTTCTCATCCCCCATGAGTTGTTGTGAGGCTCGGCGCGACCGATATTGCAAAGGCTCGATTGTTTAGAGACCCAACTTCTTGTACCTAGATCTTGTCGGGGACATGCACGAAGAAAAATAAGTGAAGAGCAGACCTCTCTGAAACCACTAATCTGGATTTATGAGAGGAACGAAATAAATAACAAACTGAATACAATAATAGAGAGATAAGAAGAACAACAATAGATATCCAATGAACAATAACTTCTATTGAATAAATAAAATAGGTTGAAACTGTAAAAATGCATAACTGAAAACAACTTGTTCAAATGGTGGTAGTTATCTTTGAGAAGAAATGTGGCTGCTACATGCATCCATCTGAGAAGAATGATCACAATGAGGCTCCAAAGACCTTTTTAACATTACTCATGAATTCCAAAACCCTAGACATCAAAAAAACCTAACCCTAGGAAATGAAACTCCAAACGTTATGTGGGCCCTGATGGGTAAGTTGGTACCTCAACTTCTCGGGGTCGTAACTTTTGCATACGGCCTCCTTTATAGGCGCGTGATAGCTCGTTGGAAAGGTCTTTTCGAGAACTACACATTATGTCGTCAAAATATGACTCTGTATAAATTTTGACTATGGCAAGACAAAATAAAATTCTTTAGGGCCCCCAAAATGGACCTGGAAGTATAGGAAGATGTATTGACATGAAAACTACCAAAATAAGCCAATTGGATTAGGTGGGTGACCACCAATCTCCACCTGGCAGTTGTGTAGGGCTTCAGACAGTCCTGAAAGTGTAGAACCCACAATTACAAAGAATTAAAGAAGAACTTGTTGAACTAAAACTATCAAAAGGATCCATTTGGAATAGGTGGGTGGCCACCAATATCCACCTAGATCAACGAGTTTCCAAAAAAATATTATTTTATTCGACAATTTTCCAAGGGTTGAATTGTCCAAGATCCATAATTTATTCTCTTATCGTGTTTCTTGATAAGTGTATAAAACACTTATTATTATATGTCATGAAGAATATAATATCCCAATGCATGTGGGATAGATTTTTAAACCAAAAAGTCGAATTTTATGAAGAGAAGCACAAAATTCATCCAAGGGCCCACATTTTTCCATCAATTTTGATCGACAATGGCTAAGTGTTGATCTTGCGGAGACCATAAATTGAGCTCTGGGTGTCAGAAATGTGCAAACTTTATATTTTTCTAAATGTATGTCTACATAGAAGATGGTGGTACAGGTTTCAAGTGTTCAAATTTGATATATTTTTCTCAGAAATTAAAATATGAGCCAGTTGCATTTTTAATGGGTCTGCGTGATAACTCAACTTCACGAGCTCATATCTTGAGATCCGGGCGACAGATTTTTGCAACCTTTATATCATTGGAAATACAATACAATGAATATCACATCAGATGTGATTTACATGGCTAAAAAATTGATTGTAATTCCCATAAAATTAAAAACACAGTCCTCCTATTTTAAATGGGAAATTAATTAAATTATGAAAATAAAAGTTTATTTAAAAAAAATTATTAAAAAGGTAAAGGGACCCATTTTATATATGTATATATTGATGATATAATTTCATTAATGAGGCACTAATTAAATGGAATGTTTCAAGAAGAAACTTGTACAAGAATTTCAAGAGAGGAAGAAAACCCTAACTACTCAAGTAGCTAGAAAATCTCTTCTTAAAAAGAGAAGAGAGGCTTCATTAAGTGTTCCAATAATCAATATTGTTAGAGGGGAAGGGAAAAAAATTAGAGGAAGAAAAAGGTACATCCATGGATACATACATAATCAAGCTTCTGATCAAAATAAATAAATCTCCATATTTTCCATTCTTTCTATTCTTCTACGCCACTTCTCATAGATTTATGCTTGAATCTAATGTATATTGACCTTAGATAGGAAGAAAATACAATATATTTTTTTGTTACATTTTGAAAAAAAAACATATGAGGGATTTACAAATGGAATATGAATAGACTCATGAGTGATCATTTTCGCATTCAGGCAGTTTGCAAATTATATTCATTTTAAAACAATCATTGACTCTGTCCATTGACGTTATAATATGTTTATGTGAAATTTATGGGCATTTCTAGCTTTGGTATACTTAATAATATCAATTTGTCTTCTTCTCCTATGTCTTCTATTTCTGTTGATCTATTTTTGGCTCAATTTTATTGCTTGCAGCTCAAGATATGTCAATTTGAAGTCAACATACCCAGTTTTTCATCTAAATTTGGGTTCCACCTGTGTTTTAAATTTTTAGGCCATTTATTCTCTCAATTTTCCATAAATTTCTATCCCGGCCTATCTGTATCTCTTGTATATTTCCATTGACCCCTCCTGGACCTTATTTTGTTGCTTCTAGCTCCAAATATGGCTTCTTGAAGTTGGTGTGGCCAATCCCCCCCCCCAAAAAAAAAAAAATTGTGGGTGTCTATTTTTTGTGTTTGTTATCATCTTTTGTCACCTTATTGGCATGTATACCTATAACACTATGTTCCTTTTTTCGATACCTTTCCAACAAGGTATCATGAGCCTCATTCTGGCACTTGTAGCAAAACATATGATTGTTTGAAAATTGTCACTCAACAACCATTGATCAAGCCTACGAGTGAATTGGGACCATTGATCTTCATTCTACAAAAGACATCCCACATTCATGAAAGGGTTAAATGCTTATCTAATTAGATAGATCAGCCCCTATGGACAGTTTGAATCTGAAGCCAGGCGGTGTGGGACCCATGACTTGTAGCATAATTTTCTTTAATTTCCCCTTTTTTGAAATTAGAAAAATAAAAAATGAAATATAATACAATGAGAGTAAAAAAAGGTAGAAAAAATATTTTCAAAGTTAAAAACAACAAAACTTACCCATAGTTTAAAAAAAAATTACTAAAATTATCATACACCCTGCTCAGTTTGAACTTATGACCTTCGAGGATGAAACACACATTTTTCACCATTAAGACAATTATTGTTTGTCGTTCATATTATTTGCAAAAAATTATTAATCCATGAAAATAAAAAACTGAATTTAGATAAAAATAAAATTTATAAGAAAAATAAATAAATAAATAAAAACAAAAATTAGTAATCAAACAACAATAATAAATAATAAACAAACAAAATATAAAACAAAAAACAACAAAAATAAAAATAAAAATAGAACAAAACAAATTCAAAAATAAATAATAAATTAAAAATAAATATAAAATAATAAGAAATAAATATAAACAAAAAAAACAATATAATACAATAGCCCAGGTCGTCATCCTCGGGATATTATAGCTCATCCTCACTCATATTTCACTCCACCTTTGTATCGTCGATGAAAAGCTCCTTCATATCGTTGACGATCAGCTTAACCTTTATTTCGTCGATGAGTACATTGCACATACACTTTACTCGTTAGCTCAACACTACAAGTGCTTTAAAGGAATTAATAAAATAATATAAAAAGGGGCACATATATTCCAAGTAATAAAATAATATTAAAGGAAAGGTGGGTCGTTGGGTCTTCGGAGAAAGTGGTTGCGGCGAGTTTGGGTGGATTCACCGACGACGATGTCGACGATCCATCCCAACTCTCATTTAATGCTCCCTCTTCCCCAAACCTTATTCAAATAATTTTTGAAATAAAACACAAGATGTGTGGTCTGGGTATTGTGGTAGGGATTTTTTTTTGATAGGGAGGTGATTGATAATATACATTGTGGTCGGCTTCAGCATTGTTATGACATATTTTCTTCACATATGTATATTTCTTACGTACATTTTCAATATATACATTAATTAAATATGTTATAATATAATATAATTATAATATAAAAGAATAATTATATTATATTATATCATATCATATTTACGTTTCAAAGCCTTTGTGACGGGAGTTTCAAATATAAGTTAAAATGTTTTGCATAACTCTCTAAAATATAGGAAATTCTTATTTTTTAGGAAATCCCTATATTATAGGGAGGCCTAGAAAATAAGGTCTGGGAAGAGGTGAGTAAAAAGAAAAAAAAGGTAAAAAGATTAAAAATATGTACACATTAAGACATTTGAGTTAAAAAAATATAAATGAAAAAATAATAAATAAAAGGGACAAATGGAAATGAATAATATGAAGATTTAAAATGAAAGATGAGTATATGTACAAAAGAACATTACATCCTATTTCTTAGTTACAAAGTTTGTTTATTTAGTGCTAGTTATTTTATCTGAGATAAAAGAAACAAAAATAATTTACAAAAAATAAATAATGAAATTAATAAAAATAAAATAAAATAATATACATGAAATGAATAAAATATAAATATAAATATTTACAAAATAACAAAAAATCTAAATCTAAATAATTTAAAATAAAGAAAATAAAATAAATATCCAAAATCAAAATTAAATATTTACAGAAACATATACAAAATAAAGAAAGATAAATAGAGTAAAATGATATGATATAAATACAAAAAGGAGGAAATTTAGATATATTTAGGCAAGTGGAGGTCACATGCCCTCTAGATTCCACTGTTTAAGGTTACTAGGATTTCAACATGGAAGTTAGTGTGTCCTGAGGGGTGACATGTATCAGTTGGTGGTTGTATGGGATCAGAGTGGGTCATTGAATGGTTATGAATGGGAGTGACCTTAGCCATAGATTGTCTTTGGTTTCATTCAAGCAAGGCTAAGAGGGAGAGTGACATCATGATGATGTAATCAGCCAACATGACAATTGACGTGCTCAAAAGATGTTATGTGGTGACAAATGATTTATTGATGGGACAAGGGAGGGGCCCACTCGAGTGAGGAGTAAAGATGGAAGGAGCATCGACGATGAGAGATCGTTGATGACGATGGAGGAAAGAAGAATCATCGACGATGAGGGATCACTGATGACAAGGGAGGACGTGTGTCAACACCTGGTTGGACAAATCTTGGTGTCTTGTGATGACATATATATATCCTCATCATTCCATGTGTCAAACTAAGGATGGGTGCATTTTTCATGCAGGTGATAGGTCATGGTAGTGTCACATGTCTGAGGATGATAGCGTGGTAGTTGAACAAGGCCAGGGGTGGTTAACTATCGGCTAACTTGAGTCACCAGGGATATAGGTGTTAGCACTAGGAATCACACTCAGATTGCAAAGAGGATAAGCCCAGTACCCATCATATTATGTGTAAAAAGTAAATGAGTGTTTAAAAGGTCAAATGGACAAGACTCAGGATAATAATGTTTTAACTCAGAAATATGGGATAGCATGCACAAGAAATTGAGGTCTTGATCAACTTCAGTCGGTGAATGGGAGTAAAATTGAATATAAGGAAGACTTTGGTGAGGGAAGTGTAGAGGTATGCTATTAACATCAGGTCTTCAAGCAACCTAAGGAGGAAAAACTCAAACACAAGATATTCTTGAATTCAAAGTTTAAAGAACACTGAAGAACATCATAACAGTACTATAATCAAACATTCATCATAATACAGCTATAACAATCTCATGTGAATCATTCAATCATGAAAACTTCAGTATAGAGGCAACAAGATGGAATAAGAAAAATTGGCTTATATTAATAAAAAAATATCAAGTCAAGTACATAACAAGAGAAACAGTATGCTTAATCAAAATATTACAATAAGGGATCCCAGCTCAACCTTCAAACCCTCTAAATCATTTGGAATATCTATTTATAACAAAAAGGGAAGGCACCAACTTGAGGTGAGAGTTGGCCTTCCTCCCATAGCATTCTCCAAATCAGTTATTTAATCTAATTCCTAAACTAATAGCTATGCTATAAAAAAGGAAACATGTTGGCAACCAATCCAACAAACTTTAACTGGCATTGTCTTCATTGATGTGCATCCCTTTCCATGCCAAGTGTCCTGCAGAGGTTGTATAATGTCATCATGCTACCACCTATGGTATTTATCTCTTCTCCACATGATTAGCCACCCAAAAGAGTGATAAACTTGAACCCCTTGATTCCAGGTGCCAGTTGGTAGCGCAATGGGTAGCGAGTTTCTGTAGCACCCTTACAAAATAATCTTCACATTTCATAGCACAGATCCAAAACAGGCCTGCCAAATTGGTAGCGTTGAGCATGTGTATCTCTATGTGAAATTCAGTAGCACCCTCACTAAACTGGTTCTGTAGAATTGGTAGCACCATTGTAATATATCCCTGCAAATTTGGTAGCACCATCGTTCCACAGCTTACGAGATTTGGTAGCACTTCAGGTAGAAAAATGGTAGGACATGCTAAATAGACGATTCTATAGCACCATGGTGCTATGGAATGTCTGTGCTCTTCTGTATGATGAGACTAATCAAGAACCTTAAGCTGATAGGTTAGAAGCATGTATATGCCTGTATAGGTGGAAAAAACTTAAACATCCTTGATCACTTACTCTTGTAAAAAGAGACCATTCTCAAAAATGGAGCTTATATCCCCCCAATCATTTCATTAACCTAGCACTCCATGTGGAAGGAGGGATTCCTTCTAACACAATAGCATTATTTTCTTTTGCAGAGGTGGTCTTATTAACTATAGGTGTGCTTTTCTTCACTATTGGTTCCTCTCTTTCAATGGTAGCTTCAACCAGCACATTCAAATTCCTCTGAGCCACTTCATCTTTGAAATGTTGCAGTTTTGCCTTGATTTTTCTATTCTAAGACTGAAAGCCTCTATTTTTCCTATAGAGGTTCTTGAGTTTCTTATGGAGAGGAAGGGTTCTTCTTGCTGCATATCTTGCTAAATCAAGGGTGTTGTTGTACATATCCATAAGCTCCTTCATCTTAATTCTTTCAAATAAACCTTCTACCTTCAAATGAGCAACCTCCTTCCTAGCCTCCCTAAGTTGTCTAATCAATATTTTGAAGGTGTTCAATTTCTAGGTGGAGTGTTGATATTAATAACCTCAATAAGATTCTTCATGGCCTCACCTTCATATTTTTGTTGCATAGGGGCTCTGTCTATCACCTCAATAGGCTTCTCAATGCCTTTGCCCTTATCTTTCTTTTTCTTTAGAATTGAAACCTTGGGTAAGACTTGTGATTCAACAGCCTCCTTGAGAGTTGATGATCTAGTAAAGAGTTTCCTGACCTTTGTGCTAGCTGCTGGAGAAAGTGAAGAGAAATGCAATTTTCTTCCCTTCTTGGTTATGGCTTTAGTGGATGAAGGGACTGTTATCGCGCAGTTTGTACTTTAGGTCACAGGCTATAGGATAGTGGACAAACTGGCGTAACAGGAACCTTCCCCACCCACTGTCACCTAGATGGGGAGGTTCTTTCTGTTTAGGGAGGTTAGGCTAGGGGAGATGTCCCTGGTAACCTGGGGTTTGAAGAGGCAAAGAATAAAGGGTCAAGAGTTAAGGTTATCCCTCCTCGTAGGTTACCACCAGTATCAGATAATCTAGCTAATCAGCCAATAAAGAAGTGAAGTCCATGTTGAGAACACCTGCCCGGAACAAGACAATAACAACACTATATGTATATTTGCAGGTTATAATTCAAAGGGTTAGTACTTCTTATCTATCTGATTTCATTTAACAAGCAATATAATAGACATAATGAGGTCAACGTTCTGCTAAATAGCCTATGAAAGATTACCAATTCGTCAATGTCTATAATAATGACCAAGCCAACAATATATTCAATCAACAATAGCTCAATAAATGCTTGTCGTCATCATTAATTGCTTAATTACTAATTAGAAGGCTTGTTGCGTCAAGTATGACATCAGCCTAGGTTAGTAGTGTTAGGGTTAGTTAGGGTTTCAAGAATAAAGTTTTTTAAAAGATGATTTTGCACACTACAAGCTCAATGTTGTAAGTCTAACCAGTGCCTTAGGGTGAAATGGGGTCAAAAGTAAGGGAAAAAGATCTTGGGAGGACTTACACTTAAAGACTAGAGGGTAGGGTTCCAAGGTGTTGCAATGGCAGGGCCCTAGAATCAAAACCCTAAGGGAAGGAGGCGCATTCTAGTGTTGCTTAAGCAAGGCCTCGTGCTCCTTCCTCTTTCTCTAAATACACTTGGCAAAACAGCTAGCTTCAAAGTACAGATTTAAGGGAGAAAGTGTTGCAAGGGCAAGGCTTTCAAACCCTAGAAGGTTAAAACCCTAAGTGTAGATTCAACTAGGCCTAGGATGTCTCCTCTTTTCAACCTATATCTTTAATGATAGCTCAAAAAAAGGGAGAAAAGTGTAGCAACGGCTAGGCTATGTCTTCCTTTATCAATGGCTAAAACTATTTCTCAAGCATGGGGACATATAGCAATGACCTACTAGTGTGCTTGCTACCTAGGGTTTCAAGATTCAGCAATATAATAG
>JZKD02S1787477.1:43212-53892 GCA_000966675.3 Picea glauca | reverse complement strand
GAAATTAAGCCTACAACCATTCACTTAAGAAGTTTTGCATGAAAAATTCACTTACATGTCATGAAGAATGCATAATCAAACCCTAGTTGTAAACCTTCCATGAGAGAAACACCATGAATGCCAAGAGAAATCCTCCAAGAAGAGTTGCTCCTCACTTTAAAAGACTAAGAGCACCAAACTAGGGCACAAGTTTTAAGATCTCACAAGAGAATGAGTTGCGTTCCATTCCAAATGAGGAAAAATGTCCTTTATTTATACCAATCCATGACCTTTCAATTAAAAAATAGGTCATTAAAACAGTCGACAAGGCTGACTACAAAATTTACACTGTTTTTACATTAATTGCTAGAAAAATGACATAATATGAGCAAAAGGAGGGACGTCATGCCCTTCTAAGGGAGACATTGGCCCCTTTTGGGCAAATCCAGCATCCAGAAGTGAGACATTGGCCCTTCTAGGGCATCCTCCAAGCTGCCACACGTGCCAATAACCTCAGCACACTGCCACATGCTCAAGGTAACGTCCAGCTCCCCTAGGTGATGTCTTGTCCATCAAAGGCAAATGTTCCATCTGCAGGGGGTGAATCCCCCTAGGTCGGGCTCTGCCAAAGTGTCCCGGTGGAACATCCTTCTTTCTTCCTGTGCAAAGGCTCATCACAACATTGTCATGCCTCTACCATCCCAGCAACCATCTGATGGGCTCTTCAGCCCCATGGAGTTCTGAGCTAATCATATCGCCATGTGTACCGATCCACTAGCACCTGTCCGTTGGGTATCGTCCTGCACATCAAAAACTTTGCCCTCCATGGGCTCATCATTCCTTGGGATCATAGAAATATCAATCATATTTCATCATTAAATTTATCAAATACATGCATAAAACCCCTAGCATATCATCTAATAGCTCAAAGACATTACATTGATCTACTATACAAAGTTGAAGAAATAGACAGAATAACCTATTGGGCCAGTATCCATAAGAAGAAGAAAGTTTCCACAGAAGATCATTCAAACCATGTAACATGAAGTGATATAGTCTAAGGATGTCAAGTCATAAGGAAGACCAGGGGTAGGTATTGTCTGTGGGTGCCTTTGTAGGAGGTGAGTTGTACCTGTCATGGATGCACTTTTTCCAAGCCACTTTATTTCCTTTATTCTTTTCTTATTATTGTTTTTTCTTTCTTTTTTACTTCAAGGTCTGACCAGAGGAAACTACCTTGGCGTGGTGACCAGAGCTGACAGTGTTACCCACTGGTAATTTTGCAAATTGATAAGGTTGGCTCATGATGAGACCCCCTTTCCCTCGGCCATGCAACCAAGGGTCATTGCCCTGGCGTGGTGACCAGCTAATGGCAATGTCATACTTCTAGATACCTATGAACATAATGGGCTGGCTCGTGATGAGACCTCCCATCCTCTTGGTTAGGTCATGTTTTATTATTTTTCTTCAGGTCCCTTTTGTTTCTTATCGAGAAGCCTTTTATTGCCTTCTCGGGGATCCCTGGGCGAAGCATCTCTAGGTTCCATTTCCTATGTATTTTATCTTTTACTAGTTGCTTTTTACCCCCTGGGCCTTTAGCCCCTTCTTCCCACAAGACGAAGTGTAACCCCTCAAGTAGGTCATCCTAATGCCTGGACTAGGAGAATGGGATGGATGTATGGGAGATAAGATGTAAAGTGATAGTATGGTGGGAGTAGACTATGGCTCTTCAAATCCCCCCTGGTGGCTAACCAAAACCCATGGATACAAGATTTCTAGGGCATCCCATTAATCCCCCAAACAATGGTCAAGTGGGTTAGTGTAAGATCCAAGCAGTTATTAGAAATGTAAGGAACCTGATGCATATATAAGAAAGTTATAATGATCAAACATGACACATACCATGATACCTGGACCAGTTACCTCATGGAGCAAGAGTCTTCTCTGATGAAAATCCAAGCCGATGGTGATGGATGTTGTTGTTACTGATAGGAAAAATCTGGTGAAGAAGAAGAAGGATGGGCCCTCCAGGGCCATGCTCAGGTCAATCCTGCTCTCGGTACTCCATGTCTAGGACATGTGGGCCTCGAGACATGATCTCCTAGTTATCCCTAGAAATCGGGGATAACAGGGACCTCTTCCGATTCTGGTGCCGGAGGAGGTGAAAAGTATCTATGTGGAGAATGATAAGCCTCCCTCTCTGTTTCTTCAAGTCCCTTAATAACCTCTTTGTCTTGAGCAATGGATTTAATCTTTCTTTTCTTGCATGTTCTTGTTGGAGAATCACTAGTAGATGGAAAAGTACTTTGCATCTTTGACTGAGGAGTTGAAGCTATGTCCAGCTTCATATGAGCAGAAACAATGAATTGTTCCCAAGGGATGTTCCTCTTCTTCAATTATTCTAATACCAACATTCTGATCAATCCAGAGTGAAAGACACTAGTGTCCACAGCCTTGGATTTGTCTTGGACTCTATCAAACAGTTTTTCCATGCTCCTTAACAAGTATAAAGGGATATTCATTTCATCTTTACCAATAAAATGAAGCAGAAGTCTTACATGGTACTAGTATAACATATTAAACCTTCCTTCACATGTGAAGTATTAGATTTGGATGATCTTCAACATCTTGTCAAAATCTTCAACTAGATGACTTCTAGGCACTCCCTTGGACAAGTTCTAAGTCTGATAATATGGTTTGAGGAATTCCTTGGAGAATGCATCATTCAAAGTCATGGATTTAAACCATCTCTCCCATTGTTAGGAATCCTTGTGGTTGTTGTAATAGAGGCTTTAGACACCTCAAACTCCAGGTCTCCTACCTTAGTCTTAAGGCCTTCAAAATGTGAGGCAAATTACCTTGCCACTTCAGGATGTACCCTTTGCATGTTTTGAAAAAAGGAGAGGCATCCCACCCTTTGAAAAACTTCCCTAACCATTGGCTCTGCATCAAATAAATGCATGTCTGAGGGTTTAGTTCTGACCACAGTTCCTCTCTTATGAGATTTCTTCTTATGAGGTGTCTCCATGAATCAAGACGAGGGATCAAAGGCTATGGTGCAGTGAAGGCTAAGAGAGAAAACGAAGGCAGACTTCAATGGGAGAATGATAGTGAACAATAACTGCTCTTTCCTACAATTCTCCTCTAACTCACACTATTTTGATGGATTTTGGAAGGAAAGAAATGAATATCAAGCTAAAAAGTGATGATATAGTGAAAGTAAAAACTATTGCAAGGGTCTTTGAAAACTGGTAAGTAACACTCCAATCCAAATAGTATGGAAAACAGGGGAAATGTAGTGAGGTTTCAACATCGTTTTTGGGTAGCGCAGTGCGCACGCAAGGAACAAATGTTTTCTCAAGCACTCAACACTCAAGAGAAAAAGGAAATTTCATTTTTGATAACTGAAAACTAGGTGTGGTGGTTGCAAGTCTATGAGAGCGAAATTATGGATGCAGAGGGATGAGGGAGTGAGTAATTTGCAGACACAGTCACTACCAAAACTCAAGCAACAACTATCACACAAATTTGCTATGCAATGGAGTAGGCTCACGGAATAACTGGAGGAGTAATGACAACTTGGGGCTCCACAAATGGTTAGGATATCACCACGACCATATCAACTTATAAATCCACCTCAACAGTTGATCCCATAGCGTCACTGCCAACTTGTTTGAACTAGCAGTTTCAGCAGTGCCGAGTTTGAGAACATTCAAATCTTTGAAATTGTTAGCAAACTCATTAAAACCAAATCTTTGAATACATGTTTTAACGAACCATGGTGTTTAAAACAAGGTAGAACATGACCTCATTGAAATGATGATGAATCATGGCAAGGAATAAAGGACAAGGAGTGCGCTACGAAAACTCCTAGTGAGTTGGCAGCGCTCTTTTTCAAAAGGATGATTTGACCACCTTTAATCGGATATAGGGACAACATGGAAAGGATATAAAGTTATGAGTGGAAAGAGTGACATGTCAAGTCATGTAGGTCATGTTTTGAGTTAGGCATGGTGTCAATTCATGAGGTGAGTCAAAACCATAAGCCAAAAAAAAATGAACCTAGGTTAAAAATCTATGTGAGGGTCAAAAAATGAGCCAACACTCAAGCCTTTATTTATTCAAGCTAACCTAAGTAAATAACACTTAAGAAAATAAAGAAAATTTTTAATTCTAAAGGATAAAAAACTCAAAACTAAGGGCTAAAAGACCCAAGGCAACTTCGTTTGATAACATTGGCTCCACAGGGGATGGCATTCTCCCTACAGGCTGCCAAGAACAAGTAGTTTCAGTGCCTTATCCTAGGGCTATGGGGTCACTTATTCAAACAAAACTAAAACAAAAAATGATATTTACAATCGCATGGAAATCCACTCATGGCTTAAGAAAAATACGTTTTCAGAAAATTCCCATTGACAGAGCCACCAAAAACTTTGGAATCCTCCAAATTTTGCATCTTATAAGTGTTATTTGAAAATACCTCAGAAATTTTGAAGGGACCAATCCAAAAAGCCTCAAATTTAATTTGCTTGCCTTTGTCTTGCTTGGGTGCATCCCACTTGAGCACTACATCTCCCAGCTGGAAATCTTCTTTGCTTACCTTCTTGTCAAAGGCTTGTTTGATCTTTTGTTGATGGTCATGTGCTTTTTCCAGTAGTTTCTCCCTAGTCTAGTGCACTTCTACCAGCTGTTGTATTCTTTTGATCATGTCATCAGGTTCTCCTTGGTATTCTTGGAAGATTTTTTCCACACGCAAGGCAAGCTGAGAAGTAAAGGTAGCCTCAAATCCGTACACAAGCTGAAAAGGAGAGACACCAAGAGACTCTTTGTTGTCCCTCTATCAGCCCACAAAGCAAATTTAAGCTTTGAATCCCATGCTTTTTCGTTTTCTTATAACAATATTTTGATGATCTTTATAGGACTCTTGTTAGAGGACTCTGCCAATCCATTTCCTTTGGGGTAGTAACAAGTAGAATGAACCAATGTAATTCCATATTGTTCACAAAACTTGATCAATGGTTCAACCTTGAAAGATGCAGCATTATCAGTAACAATTATACTTAGACAACCAAATATTTCCATAATATCCTCAAGAAAACCAATGATTACCTTGTGGGAGGCCTTCCTTGTATGGATGGCTTCTATCCAATTGGTAAAGTAATCAGTGGCAGTAAAAATCCACCTATGATAACCACTTGAAGCAGAATGAATTTCCCCAATAAAATCTAGTCCCCATTGTTGAAAAGGTCTAAAGCTACCATAGGCTTCAATGGAAAAGACTTGAGCTGGTTCTTTCCAAAAAACTTTTGACACTTGACACAAGCTCTAATATTTGCACAAACATCAGTAAAGAGACTAGGCCAAAAACACCCAACTCTGAGGATTTAATAGGATGTGGTTCTCCAAAAGTGATGGCCTCCACATAAATTGTCATGAAAATCAAACATAATATTTTGGGCCTCCTCTGGGTTTAGACATCTCAAAATCATTCCTAAAGGATCTTTCCAATACAAGACTTGGTCAATATGACAGTATTTGATTTATTTGAGCTTCAAAGATCTTACCTTTTTCTTCTCCAAGCCATTAGGAGGCTGCAATTTCTATAGAAAATATATAATGTCCTTGCACCAAGTGCATTATGCCAATGGAGGGTTGACTTGAGAACCTTTATCAGAAAACTCAATTTTGATTTTATGAGCTAATATTGATGAAATTAACCCCAGAGCTTTGCAATTTGATTCATCCAGCAACCTAGCTAAACCTTGGCCTTTAACCAATTTGGTGGGCTTTATTTCAAGATCAAATTCAATAATTTTGGTGATCCATTTGCTCCTCCTTCCGTCTATGTTAGGTTGAATAAGAATCTCTTTCACCAAGGTTGAAGGGACATATGCAATGACTTTTGAATGAAGCACATAAACTCTGAAATCCTTGAGAGATTTGGCCAAATCATAGGCATGTTTTTCCATGACGTCATATTTTATTTCATCATCCCTCAATCCCCTTCTGAAAAGGAAATAGGCTACTCTAACCCTTCTGCATTCTTCTGCAATAAAACAGATGCTACCGTGTCAAATTAAGCAAAAGAAACAATTAGAAAATCATTGGAGTATTCAGGGTTGATGAGCACAGGTGCTTTAGTCAAATCCTTTTTTATTTCATCAAAAGAATTTTGAGACTCAGTAGTCTATTTGATTTCATTTCCTTTCCTCAACATGGTTGTAATATACTTTACCAATTCAACAAAATTTGAAACAAACCTTCTCAAAAAAAAAAAAAATCCCCAAGAAAGACTAAACTTATTTCTTGGATCTAGGGAGAGACAAGGTCTGGATAGCTTCTACTCTACTTGAATCAATCATTACCCCTTCAGCTAATACAATGTGCCCCAATAATTTCCCCTCCTTCATGGAAAACAACGACTTTTTAGGATTTAGAGAGAGACCAAATTTTTGGCACTTAAAGAAGACCTTTTTCAAATGATGATAATGTTCTTTATCATATTGTGAGAACATTGTTATGTCATCCAAATAAATGACTACAAACTTTTTGTTCTCCCCAATAAAGGAAATGTCCATGGCTCGTTGAAAGGTCGCTTATGCATTCATCAATCAAAGGGAATTTTAGTGTACATGAATGTACCCCAAGGAGTAGTGAAGGTTGTCTTCTCTCTATCTTCACGCAAGACAGAAATCTGATTGTAGCCAGAAAATCCATCAATCATAACATCCTAGATGCACCTGTCACCCTTTGTAATATGTGTTCCATCTTTGGCAAGGGGTAATTATCTTTCTTAGATATTCTATTCAAATTTCTGAAATAGACACAAAGTCTGATTTCTCCATTCTTCTTTCTCATTGGGACCAAGTTGGCCACCCATTCAAAATATCTCAAAGGAATGATAATCTTAGCATCCAAAATCTTTTTTACCTCTTTTTCCATAATAGGCAGCAAAATGGGATTTATTTGTCTCATCTTTTGCCTAAATGGCTTGGTCTCTTCCTTCAAAGGGATCTTATGTTCAATGATGCTTGTGTCGTATGTTCTCAAATATTCATATGTCCAGAAAAACACATCAGCAAACTCTTTTAACTACTCAACATATTCAACCCTTTGTTCCTTTGACAAGTTTCTAGACAACTTGACATATTTTGGATCCTTCTTTGTACCCACATTGCATTCAATCACATCAGCATCATCAGTTGAGCCTGTTAGCACTTGGTAAATTTCCTAGAGGTTGAAAAAGAAGAAATTTACTAAGGTAACCTTAACCAACCACTTTTAGAGCTGGGATCTATCCCTTCCAGCTCCCGAGAGGGATCTCTCTGTATGATTTAGCTTTGTTTATTTTCAGATCTTAGGCTAGTTAAAGAAATCGTCGGTTTTTGTAAACGGGTTTTTAAAGTTGGTTGAGATGAACTACACATCCATTAGGCTATGGGGTCAGTGTTTAATCAATTTTGGGAAATAACCAAAAATGCCAAAGAGGCTTTTCACAAGGCGAGATAATACATTCATTGGATCTTTTCATATTTAAAATGATGATTGGAAGAACAGATGAGGAAAATATCTTCAACTAACAAGCACTTAAGAATCTCTTAATTGAAAATATTTAGAAGATAAACACTTAAATCTCTAGAATCGGAAACAGGGTATCAGAGATAAATCCTGCAACTTGACGCTATTCGTAAAGATTAGATTTAGAAAACAGAACGAAATACGGAGAAAGAAAACATTAACTCAGGGAATCACATCACCAGTAAAAATACGCAAGAATCCTGTAAAACTCCTCTTCTTTATTAATGGTGGATCTTTCCAAAAATGCTACAGCTTGATAGCAATCGGGTGTGCAAATCAACAACCCTTGATACATTGGAAAATGAAGTATTTATAATTCAAAATACATACGATCCTGTCATAACTGATCAGGACATGTTCATGCTATTTTATAAAAACTAACTTAACTAAGCAAAATTGTTTTGATGATTCATCGCAACTGTATACTGAAATTCAGGGGTAGACCGTTGGTGAGGTGCCTTTGCCACCTCTACTGACAGGACAGCTAACTGGAACTGACAACTCATTTGCTAATCTAGTAGATCGCACAGCTCTTCCCATCTGATATGACCTGGCACTGTGATTTTAAGTAATCTCCGGTACACTTCGTCCATGTTTGTCTACTTAGAAAATGTAGGCTTGACGATGAAGATGTGCTTAATTTCATGTTGGATACTGATGTCCAGCTGCAAGGCTTCCATGAAGGCACGTCCAGTGATGTTTGCTTGTATTCCTGCGAACTTAGAACTATCCTTGGACACTTCAATCAACCTTTTCTTATAATCGGGAAGCGTCATCAATTTGTCGTTTATGACCTTCATGCCAGGTAGGCCTTTCCTTTGTAGGGCATCTATTTTGTGCAAGAACTTTTGCACTCCCTGATCCATGACTTGGATCTTTTCTTCTAGCTGAAGCATGAGACCTCTTTTGGTCAGAACTCTTTTCACTTCCAATATGGTTTCTGTCCTATCTTCAATTTTCAGCTCCTCGAGTTCCTCCCGTGTCTTAGAATTCAGGAACCTTATGATCTCATTGGCCTGGGCTGGCATGTCACCCAATTCAGTCCTGATTTTCTCCACAGCCTGTTTGCTCCTCTTGAGCAACTCGTTCTGTTCGAACATGATCTGAACCATTGGCCAGATTTCATTGATGGACTTAGAGATATCAGTCCACACGAGTTCTTTAACTTCGGCCAAGGTCTTTCTGGCCAATGTCTGTTTCTGGAGTTGCTGCAGCTCCTTCCTTATCTGCTCGTTCACCTTCTTTTCCTTTGACAGACTTCTCTGAAAGGAATTCTTCAGCTCCTAGAGATTTTCCAATTCTTTCTTAAGCCTGCTGATTTCTGACTCTTGCAGGTTCATTATTTCCATAGACTTGGTCAGGTCAGTAGCTCCTTCTGGAAGGGGAACTGTTGTTGCAGATGGAACGACTGTCACCGTTGTGGTTGTAATTGGAACAGTGCTCAGTGGAATGCCTTCCATTGGCTTTGCCTGCTCTCTCTCCTTGAGAAGTCTCTCCATCTCTGCCTCCATCTCCTTTAACTGTGCACTCTGCTCTAGGAGTAACTTCAACATTTCATCTTTTTCGCCTTCTCTTTGAGCTATTTCCTTTGTCTGTGGGTCCTCTGTTGGAGGGAGCTTCAGCAGTTTTCTCAAAGAGGCTATGTCAGCATTCTTCTTTTTGATCATCTCCTCAGCATCTTTGACGTTCGCAGGATCGTATCCTATCTTGAGGACCAGCTCCTCCAGTGTTTTTATCTTGTTATCTTTCGCGAAGGAAGATATTTTTTCCAGCTTCAGCTCGGTCTGGGCATTGCTCAAAGCTATGCGAAACTTTGATGCAGAAGTTGCAACGCGGGCTAAAGTGTGGGAGATCATCTCCCCAGTTTGCTTATGCAGATCCATCTGACCTACCGGATGCACATCTTTCGCTTGAAACTCGAATGTTGACCTCTTGTAGTCGGATATCACCTTTGGATCAGGTACTTGTGCATGGAGGAACGCTAGGTGCATCCTACCCTTCTCTGTATCAAAGGATGAGAGAATTCTATGCTGGGTCGTGGATGACTGCTTCTGGAATTGTGCCTAAGTGCTATTGGTGAGCGACTGGTTCCTCTTCCGGATTGTGTCATATTTTTCAAAAATGCCCAATTTGGGCCCAGTGCTACTTGGTGGAGTATCCAATGGAGAATCTGAGGATTATATTCCTTTTATCCCTTCCTTATGCTGACTGGAGCCGAAAGGAAAACTGAGTTGCTTAGCTCCAGTGGTTGTCATTGTGGTAAGTGGGATCTCTTTCTCCATTGTTGTGCCTGTCGTTGGAGCTATCCTCGGCTTTTTGGAATGAGATTTAAATTCCTCCGGAGACACCTCTATTACCGAAGAAGATGATTCTTGCCAGGGCCTCTTTTCCTTGGCATTCTGAGGTGTGGACACGGGTGGTGCACTTGTTGAGGGTACCTGCTCTTCCATCCCGACAGTCGGTTCCATGTCCATCAACGTATCGGGCTCCCATTCTACTTGATTAGAAAATTTTTTGATTTCAGGCCTGCGCTCATGCACATATGGAGCATTTTTATTCTTAACTCTCATCTCAGAAATAATGCCATAGGGATCATAATGCCAGGTGAAGCTTGTCGTGAATTTCATTTCCCTCAAAATTTTGTCTTCTTCATCACCTGCGCCTCTGCTATTGCAGATGAAAGAGCCTATCTTCCCTTTAATCCGCAATTGTTGCTTCTTTTTGAGAGAGACGAAGTGGATATCATCAGAATTCATAATTTGTCTAATTTATTCCAAAGAGAAAATCCTTACCGGTATGTATCTCGGAAGCTTGAATGGCGCCAGCTCGCACCCATAAACTCGGATCTCAGAGTGATTCTGATACAAGTACCAGTCCCCTGTCTTCGCATTTTCCGAGAGGTGTAGAACTCTACGGACCTCATCATTTACCCGTGGCTCAGGCATGCTACTCAGCATACTTACCACTGGGTGGTAAAACTGGTCTATGAATGCCGTGAAGTCATATTCGGCGGAATTTCACCTCAGGAGAGACGTCCACGCTGTGACTGGTTGAGGCTTCCCGTCGGCATCCATCTTCTGCATGGAGAAGTTGAACTTGTCGGCTTGGAAATAGAGGAACATG
>JZKD02S1787477.1:24494-41646 GCA_000966675.3 Picea glauca | reverse complement strand
CTGAAATGCTCTGTAAACCATTGATCAGGGGGATGAGATCTAGACCACTGGAAAGCGACCGAAAAATATGTCAGGGGCGGAGAATGTTGTGTGTAAAGAAAACTTAGGACTATTTCTTTTTCAGGGGCTTCTTTGG
Organism: Picea glauca; assembly: GCA_000966675.3. NCBI lineage: Eukaryota > Viridiplantae > Streptophyta > Pinopsida > Pinales > Pinaceae > Picea > Picea glauca. The sequence goes on along the minus strand of JZKD02S1787477.1, from coordinate 41,510 downwards.
TTCCTCTCATGCACCTCTCTAGGGGGACTTTATTTTGACGATACTTAGGCATTGGAGTCACAGGGAAAAGCTTTATCAAACTAGTTTGATTTGGGCAAGGAAGGCCAAGGCAAATAGTCTACATTCTAACCATGCTTCATAAGACGAAAAACCTAGATTGAACTGTTGGGTTAAGGTATTATTGTTCCTAAGGGCTATCAGACCAGGATTAAACAGTCTGGTCAGATGCATTCACTAGTTCTAACCTAGGGGCTATCCAACCAGGATTAGATGGTCTGATCAGATGTATTCACTAGTCTATCAACATTGGAAATTTAAAAGAACTGGGTCATGCTTGAACGGTATGACCAAGTCACTTGTTATTGCATGGGGCTTTATTTCAAGTCTTTTTGCCCTCTTTTGTTTTACTTTTTATCTTTCTTCTCTCTTTTTCTTTTTCTAAAATGAAAAATGGATTTCCAATAAGAACACTAGATACAGATAACATCAATAATATCCAATTCATAAATTGATTCCCATATTTTATGGGGTGATAACAGCGGCTCCACCTGGGGATGGTACTTGCCCTGTTAAGTGCCAAGAATCCAGTTTCCCGTCATTCCGGGCATATCCGTCTAGTAGCCTTAGTTGGTCTTATTTCTCAGGAAAATATTCTGAACAACAGTGACCGGCAGCTTAGGGCCTTCTCTCCGGGCTTCAACCAACTGACCAAAGTTCCTCAATTTAGAAATGCACGTAAAAGCTCTAAATTAAATCCGGTATGTACAGTGGGGAGTGATTTCTTCAATTCGTTTATTGAGGAGTGACATAATGTTTCAACATTCTGCCATTCACATGTGCTCCTGGCAGATCTGACCCATCAGTGTTGTTTAACAAAAAGGTATTTTTTCCTCTGAAAGCTTGTATCCTGTAGGGTCCTGTCCACAGGTGATCAAATTTTCCGTGCTTCCCCTTATCCTCATTCCTTGCATCCCATATCAATACCAGGTCTCCCAACTCGAAATCATCCTCCTTGGCTCTTTTATCAAAGATCCTCTTAATGTTATCTTGGATGACTTGAGTCTTGTTGAACACATCCTCTCTAGTCTGCTGCAAGTGAACCATCTGACTGATTCGTCTCTGGGAGTCATTCGGCTCAGCTTGTATTTCTTGAAGTAACTTCATGACAGGAACTCCCAAAGAAGTTGTAAAAACAGTCTCAGTGTCATAGACCAACTGGTATGGTGACATACCAATTGACCTCTTGGTGGTCAGTCTATCTACCCATAAAGCAAATACCAGCTTATCATGCCATGATTTTCTATTCTCCTGCAACGTTTTCTTGATGATATTAACCAAAGACTTGTTTGATGATTCCGCCAACCCGTTTCCCTGAGGGTAGTAGGCCGTGGAATGCCCCAAGGTAATGTGGTAACGGCTACAAAAATCAACAAGTTTCTTCGATCGAAAGGCTGTTGCATTGTCAGTAATGACCTTTCTAGGACAACCAAAGAGAGATAAAATATTATTTTCGAGAAATTTGATTATTATAGAGTCAGTGGCTTGCCTGCTAGGTACAGCCTCGATCCACTTGGTGAAATAATCGGTGGTGGTAAGGATCCACCTATGTTGGCCTGAGGATGGAGGGTGTATCTCTCCAATGAAATCAAGTCCCCATTGTTAGAAAGGGGCTTCCACTGAAATTGGTTTGAGAGGTAAAGGAAGGAGTTTCCTTTTACCCTCAAATAGTTGGCACTGATGACAGGCTGTTACTTTCTGATGAACATCTGCAAATAGGATGGGCCAGTAAAATCCAGCTCTGAGTATTTTGTTGGTTGTAGCTTTCCAGTTTAAATGGCCACCACATTCACCTGCATGAAACTCCTGCAATACTTTGTCAGCTTCATCTTTGAGTAAGCAATTTAAGAGAATACCAGCAGGATCTTTCCAATACAAATTTCCTTCTAGAATACAAAATTTCAAAGCTTTCAACTTTAGAAATCTAGCTTTAGTTTTAGTTAAACCAGGCGGAGCTTGTAAATTTTTCAAAACAAAGATAAGGTCTGCATACCAAGGAGAGTTTAGAAAAACCTCTTTAACGTTTGGAGTCGCCATCTCACCCGGTTCACCTGCCATGTCTAGAAAGTTAATGTCAAGGGCCTGAAAGTTAGATTCATCCATCAATTTGGCAAGGCCTTGGCCTTTGATCAATTTTGTGGGATTAATTTCAATGTCGTACTCTAGAATAACTGCAATCCACTTTCCCCTTCTCCCATCGGGGTTGTCTTGTGTCAAGATATCCTTTACTACCGCGTTTGGAACATAGGCTATGACATGTGAATGGAGAATATAGACCCTGAAGTCCTTTATAGCTTTTACCAAAGCAAAAGCTTGTTTCTCCATAATATTATAGTTCAGTGCGGCATCTCTTAGAGCTTTGCTGAAGAAAGCTATGGGTTGTTCGTACCCTTCATTGTTCTTCTACAACAATACAGCGGCTATTGTATGTTCCAAGGAAAAAGAGAAAAGGTAGAAATCTTTTGTGAAATCGGGACTAATCAAAACTGGAACCTCTGTGAGGGATTGTTTGACCTGTTTGAAGGATTGTTTGGACTCTGAGTCCCATTTTATTTTAGCGTCCTATTTGAGCATTTTGGTGATATTTCGGAGGAGTTCAGCCAGATAAGGAATGAATCTTCAAAGAAATTTAATTTTTCCTATAAAGGATTGTAGTTCTTTTAGATTCCTTGGGTGTTCCAACTTTAGTCTGGCCTCTATCCTGCTGGGGTCAATTTTGATGCCTTCTTTAGAGATAATGTGTCCCAGCAGTTTTCCTTCTTCTAACCCAAAGAGGCATTTCTTGGGATTTAATGAAATCCTAAACTTTCTACATTTTTCGAAAACTCGTCTAAGGTGTCGCAGGTGTTCATCATCGGATTGGGAGAATACAGTTACGTCATCTAGATAAACGATGATAAACTTACCTGACTCTTCAATGAAGGCGATGTCCATCGCCCTCTGGAAGGTAGCTCCTGCGTTCATCAGACCAAAAGGCATCTTCACGTACATGAAAGTGCCCCATGGAGTGGTGAAAGCGGTCTTTTCTTGATCGTCTGGGTGAACCAGAACCTGGTTGTAGCCTGAGAAACCATATAACAGAGAGATTCGACTAGACCCAACCACTTTTTGCAGGAGGTGATCCATTTTAGGAAAAGGGTAGTTATCCTTCAAAGACGCTTTGTTCAGATTCCGAAAATCTATACAGAGTCGGATCTCCCCAGTTTTCTTGCGAGTGGGAACTAAGTTTGAAACCCACTTTGAGAAACGGAGTGGAAATATGATCTTGGCATCATACATTTTCTTAATCTCTTTTTCTATCAAGGGGAGCAACTTGGGATTTATCCTCCTAAGTTTCTGCCTAAATGGTTTCTGGTCTTCCTTTATGGGAATCCTGTGTTGTATAATGCTGGTGTCGTAGGCTTTCAAATCTTCGTAGCTCCATGCAAAAACGTCAGAAAATTCTTTGAATAATTCAATGTACTTAAGTTTTTGTTCTGGGGGTAAAGATTTGGACAGTTTAACCATATTAGGCTTCTCTTCAGTTCCAATATTGCATTCTTCTACCTCTTGCTCATGGGCTTCTATTTTAGGCTTTTTAGCTACGTCATCATTGTCAAACAAATCTTCTAAAGGGACGAGACCTCTTGGTAAGACATTGCTTTTCAATTTTAAAACTTCAGCCTCGAGTTCATCATCTCCAGACTCACCTAGATATATTATGTCTTCAGTACCTACCGTATTTACAATATTAACACTATCTATTTCAGGCTCAGAATTATTTACATTTTCAATTTCATTTTCTACATCTATGTTTGTACATTCGAAATCATTCTTGCATTGTAGAAAATCCTCTATCTAATCGTCATTCCCAAACACTTGCCAGTACCTGATATTATCGGGCACTGTCAGTCTGCATTTCACTTCCACGGTGTATGGGCGAGTTTGTTGGAAAGGGATCTTACAGGAAGCAGCAGACGTAGCTAAACCATCAGCCAGAATATTATGTCCTCTGGGCATGACCTGCAAGTCCACCTCGTTAAAACATTTCAAAGCATCAAGAGCGGCGTTCCTGTATGCTCTAAGGCGTGGATGTTTAGCAGCATATTCACCTTTAATTTGTTTAACGAGTAATTCAGAATCACCCCTTACCATAATTTGCTTGGCGCCCACCCTTTTCAACAGCTTCAGTCCAAGCATTAAAGCTTCGTACTCAGCAACGTTGTTAGTGCAATGGAAATTTAGCTTATAGGAATGATTTTCCGAATACCTTTTTCGATGATTATGCATCCAGACACCGGCTCCAGGCCCTTCTTTACTTACCGCTCCGTCGAATTCCATACTCCAGAAATCAGCAGGGAATTCTTCAGCGATCACATTCTGCATCTTTGTTGCTTCGCCACTTTCTGGACATTCATCTTGACTAGCTATCTCTTCCACCAACTGTTGACTTGGCTCTTCGGTATCGCCATCATTGTATAGGATAAATGAATCTAGGTCTGAATGAGCAGAGTAAAGAGGGTAGTTATGAGGTTTCTCTTGACTGCTCACCATATACTTCATCAGCGTTTCTCTGTATAACCTCCTCTGTTGTCCAAACACTGGGATAGTGGCGTAAGACATATCCAGCTACAATGTTCCTTTCAGCTTAGCTCCCCAAGAGCGGGATAACAACATACCATATTTAGGCAGAATGTCAGCAACCACTACGTCCATCACCATGCTTTTCGAAGGGATATGAACCAAGGTTATGCAGAGATCTTTAATCAAACCAATACATTTGACTTTGCTCGAGTCAAACAAGTGCAGATCTTTGTAAGGTCGAGTGACCTCCAATCCCAGTTTTTCCATTACCGCCTTAGGCATTAAATTGTGTGAGGCACCTGAATCCAACATGGCGTTATGCAGTATCAAATTGTGTATATTCAAACTAATGTAAAAGGGAGCCACATCACCGGTATCGTCTCGACCATCTACCTCGGGTCCGAAGAGGAGTTCGGGATGATCGTCGGCCAGATTCACAGTGTCAGAATGACTCACTGACCCAACAGTCAAGGCTTTGGTGCCTATGTCAAATTCAATGGCTAATACCTTTAGTACCTGCGATCTATAACCACCTCTTCTTATCAACTCTGTCAATGGGACGGTAATTTTAATTTTGGCCAACTCTGCCTCTAGGCTAAAAGGTGCTGGTGTTCGGGTCTGACTCCTTGATTCTGGCTAGACCGCCATATTCCTTTGGTCAGAAGCACTAGGCAGATTAGCCAGAGAAACTTCAGGCTGTGTCGATCTTTTCAGTATAGTGATGTTTTTTTTCACCGGAGCATCAGTCTACTTTTCTCAGGGGATTTTTCTGCAGTACCCTTCTCGAGACTTTTTCCAGTCCCGGGTATCTTCGGTGTTCCAGACGTCCTTTCAGAGGAGATTCCTTCTGCCTTCTTACTTCGCAGATTGTATTGGCTGTGCAACTCCAAGATATCATCTTCATAGGCTTGTTGTCCTGCATCTTTGGCCTCCTCACTTACCTTTGTTTGATTTAGCAGAAAGAGTTCATGCTCTTCTCGAGTGAGGAAGATGGCCTCATTGTCATGAATACCCATGAGGTCAATATGAGTGTCTTCTAACTCTTCATTTATTTCCCCCCCATCATTAGCGTAGTTTTCCTGCAAGGGTGGCCTGATCGGCTGATCAGGACCTCTCTGATCTCTCTGGTCCCTTTGATCCCTAGGATCCCTGGGATCTCTTTGCCTGATCTGCGGAGGATTTCTCCTAAAATTGGGGTTCCAGATCTGGGGAGCAGGTGTGTTGTCCCTAGGAGGGTTTCTGTCGGACAAATTCATCCTTTCCATCATTAATTCAAACGAACGGGACAAAGAATCCAACTTGGAATCTGTGGTAGACGTGGAAGGCTCTTCTTTGATAGTGACCCTTCTTTCTGACCTTTGCCGGGACCATTTCGCCAATAGGTTTGCTTCTACGCTAATAGCACACTTCTGCATGTCTTCGAGTGTGGCAGCATTTCGTTCTCTCAACTGGTAAGACATGTCAGCATCGAAGCCGTCAGGGAATTTAATCAATGCCAAACCCGGGGGAGGCTTTATTTCGTTCAGGATTGCATTATATAAGTTGTTAAAACGGGTGCAATAATCTTGGACTGTCTCAGCTTGATTCCTCTTTATGTTTTCGTACTCAGACAGTATTTGGAGAGGGTTTTTCTTTACATCCCATCTGTCAAGGAAACTTCTTTGGAATGTGACAAGATCAGGGATCGACGCTGTGGGTAAGGCTTTGAACCACTTCTTGGCATCCCCTGTCAGACTTTGGGTGAAAAGTCTCATCTGAACGTCGACTTCGTCAACTTCTTGTAAATCTAAGTAGTCGTTCATTTTATCTACATGTTGTTGTGCGCTTAATGTTCCTTTTGCATCAAATTGTGGCAGCCTCGTCTGGTAGTCTTGGGGCATGGAATGCAGAGGTGCAGCCAACACCAAGGGTGCATATCTAGCTGCCATGATGGGTGGAGGAGGCAGAACGACGACCAGGGTGGTAGGTGAAGAAGCAACTGAAGACGAGGGTGACGACTGACTGGGAGGGGCTGATGTATTGATTCGTAGCTTAGTCGTAGGAGACAAGACTTTAGGGGTTCGAGGTTGCACCACAGTCGGGTCGAATATGAGCTTAGACACAAAGGTTTCAGACCGAGCTCTGACCAAGTTTCGTAGCGGAAAAGGCTCAGGATCAGATCTTGCTAAACTATCTGGTTCTCCGGAAAAGGAAAAAGATTTTTCCATTGGGGTATTTTTCGCTAAACTAGCAATGAAAATCTTTCGCCTCACTAATTTTTCGGGGTTATCTACCACGGCAGAGGGTTCTGGGTCTGGATGAGATCGAGTGTGGATTTTCTTGGGAGCCAGAACTCTTTTTGGGTTTTATATATATATATGTTTTTTATTTTATTTTATGATAAATACAAACTAGGGGAAATTCCTATTCTGACGTCGTCTAGCTTCCAGTTGTTCCTGAGAAACTATGTCATGTTCGATGGCTGCCCACGAACGTTGGAGCTCTTCTCGGCTTTTTGTTGTTTGGAGGATTAAGTCAAAAAGGTTCGACGCAATAGGAGTTTGATTGGATAGTCCAGGCTCGATATTAGGTTGCACTACTGCAGGGACAGTCATAAAGGGACAGTCATAAATACGGAGAAAGAAAACATTAACTCGGGGAATCACATCACCAGTAAACATACGCAAGAATCCTGTAAAACTCCTCTTCTTTATTATTGATGGATATTTCCAAAAATGGTACATCTTGATAGCAATCGGGTGTGCAAATCAACAACCCTTGATACATTGGAAAATGAAGTATTTATAAGTCAAAATGCATACGATCCTGTCATAACTGATCAGGACATGTTCATGCTATTTTTAGAAAAACTAACTTAACTAAGCAAAGCTGTTTTGATGATTCATCACAACTGTATACTGAAATTCAGGGGTACACCGTTGGTGAGGTGCCTTGCCACCTCTGCTGACAAGACAGCTGACTGGAACTGACAACTCATTTGCTAATCTAGTAGATCGCACAGCTCTTCCCATCTGATATGACCTGGCACTGTGATTTTAAGTAATCTCCGGTACACTTCGTCCATGTCTGTGTACATAGAAAATGTAGGTTTGATGACGAAGATGTGCTTAATTTCATGCTGGATACTGATGTCCAGTTGCAAGGCTTCCATGAAGGCACGTCCAGTGATGTTTGCCTGTATTCCTGCGAACTTAGAACTATCCTTGGACACTTCGATCAACCTTTTCTTATAATCGGGAAGCGTCATCAATTTGTCGTTTATGACCTTCATGCCAGGCAGGCCTTTCCTTTGCAGGGCATCTATTTTGTGGAAGAACTTTTGCACTCCCTGATCCATGACTTGGATCTTCTCTTCTAGCTGAAGCATGAGACGTCTTTTGGTCAGAACTCTTTTCACTTCCAATATGGTTTCTGCCCTATCTTCAATTTTCAGCTCCTCGAGTTCCTCCCGTGTCTTAGAATTCAAGAACCTTAGGATCTCATTGGCCTGGGCTGGCATGTCGCCCAATTCAGTCCTGATTTTCTCCACAGCCTGTTTGCTCCTCTCAAGCAACTCGTTCTGTTCGAACATGATCTGAACCATTGGCCAGATTTCATTGATGGACTTAGAGATATCATTCCACACAAGTTCTTTAACTTCGGCCAAGGTCTTTCCAGCCAATGTCTGTTTCTGGAGTTGCTGCAGATCCTTCCTTATCTGCTCGTTTACCTGCTTTTCCTTTGACAGACTTGTCTGAAAGGAATTCTTCAACTCCTGGAGATTTTCCAATTCTTTCTTAAGCCTGCTAATTTCTGACTCTTGCAGGTTCATTCTTTCCATAGACTTGGTCAGGTCAGTAGCTCCTTTTGGAAGGGGAACTGTTGTTGCAGATGGAACGACTGTCACCGTTGTGGTTGCAATTGGAACAGCACTCAGTGGAATGCCTTCCATTGGCTTTTCTTTCTCTCTCTCCTTGAGCAGTCTCTCCATCTCTGCCTCCATCTCCTTTAACTGCGCACTCTGCTCCAGGAGTAACTTCAACATTTCATCTTTTTTGCCTTCTCTTTCAGCTATTTCCTTTGTCTGTGGGTCCTCTGTTGGAGGGAGCTTCAGTTGTTTTCTCAAAGCGGCTATGTCAGCATTCTTCTTTTTGATCATCTCCTCAGCAGCTTTGACATTCGCAGGATCGTATCCTATCTTGAGGACTAGCTCCTCCAGTGTTTTTATCTTGTTATCTTTCGCGAAGGAAGATATTTTTTCCAGCTTCAGCTCGGTCTGGGCATTGCTCAAAGCTATGCCAAACTTTGATGCAGAATTTGCAACGCGGGCTAAAGTGTGGGAGATCATCTCCCCAGTTTTCTTATGCAGATCCATCTGATCTGCCAAATGCACATCTTTCACTTGAAACTCGAATGTTGACCTCTTGTAGTTGGATATCACCTTTGGATCAGGTACTTGTGCATGGAGGAACACCAGGTGCATCCTACCCTTCTCTGTATCAAAGGATGAGAGAAGTCTATGCTGGGTCGTGGATAACTACTTCTAGAATTGTGCATAAGTGCTATTGGTGAGCGACTGGTTCCTCTTCCGGATCATTTCATACTTTTCAAAAATGCCCAATTTGGGCCCAGTGCTACTTGGTGGAGTATCCAATGGAGAATATGAGGATTTTATTTCTTTTATCCCTTCCTTATGCTGACTGGAGCTGAAAGGAAAACTAAGTTGCTTAGCTCCAGTGGTGGTCACTGTGGTAAGTGGGATTTCTTGCTCCACTGTCGTGCCTGTCGTTGGAGCTGTCCTCGGCTTTTTGGAATGCGATTTAAATTCCTCCGGAGACACCTCTGTTACCAGAGAAGATGATTCTTGCCGGGGCCTCTTTTCCTTGGCATTCTAAGGTGTGGTCGCGGGTGGTGCACTTGTTGAGGGTACCTGCTCTTCCATCCTGACAGTCGGTTCCATGTCCATCAACGTATCGGGCTCCCATTCTACTTGATTAGCAAATTTTTCGATTTCAAGCCTGGGCTCATGCACATATGGAGCATTTTTATTCTTAACTCTCATGTCATAAATAATGCCATAGGGATCATAATGCCAGGTGAAGCTTGTCATGAATTTCATTTCCCTCAAAATTTTGTCTGCTTCATCACCTGCGCCTCTACTATTGCAGATGAAAGATCCCATCTGCCCTTTAATCCGCAATTGTTGCTTCTTTTTTACAGAGGCGAAGTGGATATCATCAGAATTCATAATTTTTCTAATGTATTCCAAAGCAAAAATCCTTACCGGTATGTATCTCAGAAGCTTGAATGGCGCCAGCTCGCACCCATAAACTCAGATCTCAGAGTGATTCTGATACAAGTACCATACCCCTGTCTTCGCATTTTCTGAGAGGTGTATAACTCTCCAGAACTCGTCATTTACCCGTGGCTCAGGCATGCCACTCAACATACTTACCACTGGGTGGTAAAACTGGTCTATGAACATCGTGAAGTCATATTCGGCGGAATTTCGCCTCAGGAGAGACGTCCACGCTGTGACTAGCTGAGGCTTCTCGTCGGCATCCATTTTCTGCATGGAGAAGTTGAACTTGTCGGCTTGGAAATAGAGGAACATGTAAGCCAGAACTGAAGAGTATCTGAACATGCCTTCGGTGTCGAAATTGATGAACTGCTCATGAATGTTATTGGCCAGGAATGTGCTGTAGTCGAACTGCGTGGTTGGTTGTTCATCGTTGGAGAAGATGGACAGAAAGCCCAGGATGGGCTCATCCACCCATTGATCTGAGTAGTATCCCAGTAGAGCACACACAGCCGAAATGATCTGATTCCCTTTGATGGAAAACGTGGAAGAAGGATACGGGGGGCTGGTGGTCGGGAGAGGAGCGGAAGTGGGAAGAAACAGCTCGAAAATATGATCTCTCTGCGGGAAAGTCATCTTCTGGTAAAGCTCGGTGAGGATTTCCAAGTTAGACGGGGAAGCAGATTTTGCTCTGGTGATTTGTAACATCTGTTCAATGTCCTCAGGGGTGATGAAGAAAAGCGCGTCCCCGGATGAAGACATGATGGCTCTCTGGTCGGGTAAGTAGTGGACCTGGCAGCGGAGGGAAAACTCGGGGAAATTATGGATTTGGGGGAATAGATATAAGGGAAAATTGGACTCCCAGAGCCCAATCTCGTCACTCTGGTCCAGGAAAACATCCCGGAGCCATGATTGCAGATCAGCGAAGTCGAAACCAAAAATGGTATCAGCTATCAACCGGTCCTTATCAACCAGGGGAATTTTATCCAGGTCCACCGGAGGAGGAACGAACGGATTCTCTTCCTCTTCCATTGTCTTTGTTTTAGATGCCATCTCAGCAACTGTACCTACAAAAACAACATTAGTGGGGTCTATTGGTGGTGGAGGAAAGAGACGGGGAAGCAAAGGGGACACAATCGATACGTTTCTCTAGTGCGATGGATAGTTCTGGCGCGAGAGATGAATAAAGAGTGTAAATGGGTACAACGGTGTTTTTATTCAAAACTGGGTCGGTCGGACGCGGGAAAACGGTCAGCATGACAACAGGCATATTATCCTGTTATTAATGTGCAATGGGCCACTTGGAGTGATATGGCAGGTGACGGTGACCGGAGTATACGGACGGCTGACGTGGAGGTTGGTGATTGGGGGGTGAAAGTCATGAAAGGAGGTCGTCCATGAATGAAGGGTGTTATGGTACTGACGACGTGGACTAACGGCGGTTATCAGGATGGGACTTAGACCCAGGAGCAAGTGGGACAAGTGGATTTAGTGGAGGATGATGTCCAGGGGCAACGGGGTGTCAGACAGCATGTGGCAGATGGGACTCACGAGCCAATAGGGCGACGACACATATAACAAGGGGCCCGCCGTAAGGAAGATTCATTCTGGACCCCCCCCCCTCTAATTAAAGACAGAAAACCAAGGGGGGTCTGAAATCCACTACGATCCGTTGATCTACGCGCTGGATTTCTGACCGCAGATCTCTGCTCGCTTTTTAATACCAATTCCGGACCCCCCCCCCTCCATTAAAGGCAGAACGGAGGGGGGGGTCCATAATCCAATGCGGACCGTCGATTTGAGTGTTGAATTAAGGGTCGTCCAGATCTGTGCTTGATTTATAACCAATTTCGGACCCCCTCCCCTCTGTTAAAGGCAGAACGGGCGGGGGGGTCCGGAATCCCATATGAGCCGTGGATGTGCGCGTCTCTTTCAGGACCGTCCAGATCTGTGCGAGCATTACCATCGATTCCAGACCCCCCCCTTTGATTAAAAGTAGAACACTAAGGGGGGTCTGAAATGCTCTGTAAACCGTTGATCAGGGGGATGAGATTTGGACCACTGGAAAGCGATCGAAAAATATGTCAGGGGTGGAGAATGTTGTGTGTAAAGAAAACTTAGGACTATTGCTTTTTCAGGGGCTTCTTTGGTTCCTCTCATACACCTCTCTAGGGGGACTTTATTTCGATGATACTTAGGCATTAGAGTCACGGGGAAAAGCTTTATCAAACTGGTTTGATTTGGGCAAGGAAGGCCACGGCAAATAGTCTACATTCTAACCATGCTTCATAAGACAAAAAACCTAGATTGAACTGTTGGGTTAAGGTATTATTTTTCCTAAGGGCTATCAGACCAGGATTAAACAGTCTGGTCAGATGCATTCACTAGTTCTAACCTAGGGGATATCTGACCAGGATTAGATAGTCTGATCAGATGTATTCACTAGTCTATCAGCATTGGAAATTTAAAAGAACTGGGTCATGCTTGAACGGTATGACCAAGTCACTTGTTATTGCATGGGGCTTTTATTTCAAGTCTTTTTGCCCTCTTTTGTTTTACTTTTTCTCTTTCTTCTCTCTTTTTCTTTTTCTAAAATGAAAAATGGATTTCCAATAAGAACACTAGATACAGATAACATCAATAATATCCAAGTCATAAATTGATTCCCATATTTTATGGGGTGATAACGGAGCCTTTACTCTTTACAGCCACATCATTTCTGTCGGACAATATCTCCAAGGAACTAGTCCTTTTGGAATATGGTTACTAGGAAACTGAACAATATGATGGTTAGCAATTTTATTTAGAAAAACATCAGCATGAGGGTTATTTTCATAATCATGATCTTGATCAATATGTAATGTAGAAAATTCGTCAACAGTCTCAAGAAATATTTTAATCTCAAGATCATCCTCAAAGACCTTCGAATGTTTGACATTGTCAGGTATAGAGGGTCTATACTTCACTTCTACATCATATTTGAGTTTAGGTGGCAAAGGGACTCTGAAATTACTTGCTGAAACAGCCAAAGAATCAGCCATGGTGTTCTCCTCTCTTGGAATAAATGAGATATTGAAAGCTAAGAAGAAACTGTCAAAAATATCCCAAACTTCATTTCTATATGCCCTTAGCCTAGGGTGCTTACCTTGATATAGATTTTTTATTTGATGGACAATTAATTCAACATCCCCAAAGACTGATAGCTCTTCAATCCCCATGTCTTTTGCAGCCCTCAAACCCAAAATAAGAGCTTCATACTCTGCCACATTATTGGTAGTTTCAAATTCCATATTGTAGGAAAATGATCCATATGGATATCGGTGGCCACCCACCTTTTCCAACTGGCTCAAAACAGTTTTCTGACAATTTTGGCAATTTACTATTTTTAGCAGTTTTAACTTCTGGGGCCATTTTAAAATGAAGGTTTTTCGGGATAGATATTCTCATTTATAACTGAAGGAATGACTGATCCCCCAAAATGAATCTCCTTGATGATACCTTTCCAGCGGGCTATCACACGCCTAAAACGGAGATCGTATGCAAAAGTGGCGACCCCGGGAAGTTGATGTACTAACTTACCCAAATGGGGCCCACATGACTTTTGGCGCTTCATCTCCTAGGGTTAGGTTTTTGGATGTATAGGGTTTTTGGCATTCTTGTTTATTGTAAAAATTCCTTCAAAGCCTCATTGTAGTATTCTTCTTGTGAATGTGCGCAGCCGTCACATCTCTTCTCAGAGATAAGCCGCAACCATTCCAGCAAGCTTGTTTCCGCTGCATTTTACAGTTTCATCTTATTTCGTTATTGAATAGAAAACCAGTTTTACTATATCTATGTATTTTGTATTAAGAACCTATTAATAATATGTATTCATTTCGTTCTGCTCATAAAATATGGATCAGTGGTGTTAGAGAGGTCTGCTCTTTGTCGTCTTAATGCATGCCCCCAATGAGGTTGGAGTACAAAGAGTTGGGTCTCGAGCTCATTTCTCTTGAGGACAGAAGCTCTCACATGCCCAAGAGACCTCTCATGGCAGGAGAAAATAAATATTATGGGACAGGAGATCCTTTCAAACTGTTGATTGAGGAAGCCTTCATGCAACAGAGGAACGAGATGATGGATAGTTTCACGCAAATCCTTCAGCGTATACCAACAGGTGACGCATCTTCTTAGAACAGAGGCATCGCCCCCTTCAAGGTACAAATAAACTTCGATATTCCTATATTTGAAGTTCAGATAGATGCAGATGTTGTAGACAAGTGGTTGAATCTACTAGAAGGGTATTTTTCTCTCCATAACTTTTCGAATAGAGAAAAGATTACTTTTGCGCTCCTCAAAGTCGTTCCCCATGTCAAAGACTGGTGGGAAACTTTATGTGAGAAAAAGGAAACAAAGGATACCTCATTATTTTTAGTCATGGCCACCTGGGAATCCTTTAGGGATTCTATTAAGGAACAATACTACCCTGTCGAAATTTATGACGACCTGTATACCAAATGGACCACACTACGACAAGAAAGAGACCAAGCAGTGTCAGATTTCACAAATATCATCCATACCTTGCACACCAAGCTAGGTATCAAAGATTCAGAGTGACATCTAGTGCTCAAGTATCACGGTGCTCTGCATAGATACATCCAGACTGAAATAGAATTTCTAGACATCTCATCATTGGGTGCGACCTACCGATATGCCGTCAAAATCGAGCAGAAGCTCAAACAAAAGATGCGACAATTTGGGCCTGGGAACTTAGCATAAAAAAATCCCGGAAAGGGCGGCCCCAACCCACAGAACAAAGGATAGAAAAAATATGGACAGTATTAGGACAACCAGTCCAAGCCGCAAGCAAAGAACGACACCGAAAAAATAAAGAAAGATACTGGGAAGTGGTGTGACTTCCATAAGAGCCCTTGGCATAACACTGTTGACTGCTGCTCAAAGTAGTCACTGGTGGTTGAAGTGAAAGCCTCTGAACCAGATGTAGATTCTGACCCTGAGCCAGAAACAAAAAGGGGAAGATGTATCATTGACATGGAACCCAGTGCCACTGTTGCTACCACCAAGCTCCAGCTTGGTGAACCAGACAATCCAGAAGAAGGAGAGCACCTCTTCCATTCACAGATGCGGGTAAAAGGCACCCTGCTGCACTTCATCGTTGATAGTGGTAGATAGAATAACCTCATCTCAATAGATATTGTCAAGCAGTTGGCCCTGCCAACAACGTCGCACCCACAACCCTACACCATTGGATGGCTCCACCAAGGAAGCGATCTCCACTTTAGCCAACAGTGGCAACTGTCGTACGGCATCAAGCCCTTCAAAGACGAGGTATTATGTGATGTTTCTCCTCTCGAAGTTTGTGATGTTCTTTTGCGCCAACCTTATTTATGAAAAAATCATGTTGTATATGAGTCTAGACCTCGTAGTGTTATTATTACTTTGAACAGAAAATTGTACAGGATACCCAAGGCAGTCCCACCTAGTGTTATTTCCTTGATATCTGCTAAGAAATGCAGGAAGGTCATCTCTCAGATGGGGAATTTTTTCTTCTTCGTGATTCTCTTAGAATAAGAGAAAGATCACAGGCACATCCAAGGTCTCTGCAGCCGACCTCTCCAGACAGCAGAAGCAAGTAGATAAGGTCATGGAAGAATACTCAAATGTCTTCTCCTCACCTACAAGGGTACCTCTGTAATGCTAGGTCAAGCACCCCATCGATCTGACCCCCGATGCACTGCTGCCCAATGGGCCAGTCTATCATCGTTATTTGTTACAGAATGAGGAGATCAAGCGACAGATCCAAGAAATGCTCCATAAGGGGCACATCCATCCCAGCTCATCACCTTGCGAGAGCCCAATCATGTTGATACAAAATAAAGATGGAACCTGGCGAATATGTATTGATTATCAGACTCTGAATAAAATCACAGTCAGAAACCGATACCCGATTCCCCAAATCGACGACCTCCTTGATCAACTCATGGGGGAAAAATACTTCAGTAAGATTGATATGAAGTCTGGCTACCACCAAGTCCCGATGGAATAGACAGATGTATGGAAGACCACCTTCAAGTCAAAGGAAGGCCTTTTTGAATGGTTGGTCATGCCCTTTGGTTTGACAAATGCTCCAACCACTTTCATGAGGATGATGGATGATATCCTATGACCATTCACTAATACTTTTGTAGTGGTGTATCTGGATGACATTCTAATTTACAGCAAGACTTGGGACGAACACTTGCAGCATACTCAATAGGTTTTGGAAACCCTGCGGCAACACAAGCTATATGCCAACTTGGAAAAATTCTCCTTCGGCATGGACAAGGTCCATTACCTGGGCTACATCATTGATCAACATGGTGTACATGTGGATCCAACCAAGATCCGAGTCATTCATGACTAGTCAGCCCAAAAAACACTCACTGAGCTTCAGAGCTTCTTGGGCCTTGCCAATTTCTACCACAGGTTCGTGTTGGGATTCTCCCATATTGCATGGGCCCTTAGCCAAATAAACAGGGATGGTGGTAAGGCAAAATTTGCGTGGGGTTGGTCACAACAACAAGAATTCGATGATTTGAAGCAGCGCTTTTGATCATCCCCAGTACTTTCACTACCAGACCTACAGCATCCATTTGAGATCAAGACAGATGCTTTAGACTATGTTGTGGGCGCCATTCTCACTTAGCAAGGCCACCTCGTGGCCTATCATAGTGAGACATCGTCAGATACTATCTGTAAGTACCCTACTTACTGTTATCACTCCAAGAAACCCTCTGTGGTTGCAGACCAGAGGTGCTTGGTAACTTAAGAAATGAATGTTTTTGTGTTTTTGTGAATGTGGGTCGATGGGACAACTCAATATAGTTTATAGCATTCAAACATGAACATGATAAACAAATAGACAGTGCTTTCAAGTATTGATTAATCAGCAAATAACTTAAAGGTGGATGGAGAACGAATTGTAACTAAACCAATGCATAGCAGGGTCTAAGAGACAATCATCAGACTTTATTATCAGGTTATGAGCTAAACAATGGGATAACAGCCATTCGAAGCTTAACAACACAGATAAAAATGCAGAAGGAAAATGGAAAGCTGACAATCAAAACTAAAAGAAA
>JZKD02S1787466.1:90607-101890 GCA_000966675.3 Picea glauca | reverse complement strand
AGAGAGAGAGAGAGAGAGAGAGAGAGAGTCAAATCACAAGTGTGTTGAAAATGGAAATGCATAAGTTCACTCCAAGAGGATGTCAATGACAAGAGAAAAAATTCCAAATATAAGTGTCCTTAGGCTTATCACACTTTTTATAGTATATCAAGAATATCACAAGTTGATATTATGAAAATGAGATCTTGAGTTGTGTATTTATACACAACTCAAGTGAAGTGTCCTCCTAAGAAGGGTTATGGGCCTGCATAAGAAGAGAACACACCCCAAAAGGGTTATTAATCTCACGTGTCAAGTTTGACTAGGACCTTCTTAACCATAAACCTATTATACAATAAACTTGATAAAATACAACCTTAGCCATAATTACAATTACATAACGATACATATGAATGGGTCATGGTCACATGTACAAATTACAACAATTTTCAATAGAGACACAAAATGTCAATCCAACAAAGGATTATTAATGAGGCTTATAATATCATCTATGCATTAGTCATAAGAAATCATATTAACTTATTGAAATGGTAATAAAGGATGTGTTAATTGAAATGTAGAGTTAATCAAGGAATATAAATCAATCAAGAGTTGACAATAACAAAGGATAAAATAAGAAAACTACAAGTTGAATATGAAGAGATTGTAAAAAGTAAAGATGGTGCTTATGATGTAGGGGGCATGACCAATGCAATATTGAAAGACTCAACTCTTGTGATGTAGGAACCATGACTAAATTGTTTATTGTTACAAAGTATAAATTTTGTGATGTGGGAGATGAAAGGTTGATATCCATTGAACATACAAATAATACTATGTTTTTTTTTTTTTAAAGCGTACTAAATGCATTGGAATGAATTTGATGACAAAGAAGTGATACAAATCTATGTGAATTGGAAAGAATAATCAAGGGATCTAAAACTCCATTGAGGCAATGATAAGATCAAAGAATGCATGGCTTGGTTTTCCTAAAGTAAGTGAGATGTCCAAAGTGATAAAAAAAGACTTCAAGATGAATGCCAAAAATGTGATGATGAGACTCGACATGACTTAAGTTCTCATTCCTGTGATTGTTGTGGTAGAAAATGACATATTATAAACAGAGGTTAGAACTCACATCCTTGTGATTTTTGTGGCATTACTAATTATTTTGTGAGAAGATTAGAGCTCACATCCTTGTGAGTTTTGTGGCATTAATAATGATTCTGTGAGAAGTTGTTGGAGAAAACAAAACAACTCATGGAGACATATTAAGAGAAATGCAAGACTCAAACCACCAAAAATCAAAATTGATGGGACGAATAGAAGGCATGGCATCTAATGTTGAAAGGATTTTATTCTCCAAAGATATTTCACATTGCAACAAATGGCGGACAAAAAACAAATGTTTGATTTGTTGAGGATTTTATTCTCCAAAGATATTTCACATTGCAACAAATGGCGGACAAAAAACAAATGTTTGATTTGTTGAGGATTGATAAGTGAAAGACTGTACATATTGGGCTACATTCAACGTGAGTCAAAGTCACATGCTGAAGTTGGGTATTACGAATTTAATATAGTCAAAAATTTCATATTTGAGTTAAGTTTGTGAGTAAAGAGATTTTGTGAAGTCATTTAAGTGTAGGCCAGTTTGAGGACAATTGAAAATGTTTTATGTTTGGGTCAATGGTATCATGGAGTTCTTTAGTCCACTTACATTAAAATGGTAAGAATCAATTAATTGAGTTTGAGTTAAGCATTCATTTTCTAAATATAGGTTTCTAAGGAGATGGAATGCTCACTTGCCTAGATATTTGTTAGCTAAGTGTTTCTAAGGAGATTTATGGAGGGTTGACTTTGTTTTGTTAGGTAATATTTTCTAAGGATATGGAGTGTTTATTTCTCTTTTTTAGATGTTTCTAAGGAGATAAATGGAATTCTTCTCTTTCTTAGATAATGGTTTTTAAGGAAATGGAAAGGTTACTTTACCGCATTAACTAGGGGTTTCTAATAAAATAGAGGGTTGACTTCTCTTCATTAGGGGTTTCTAAGGATATGGAGGATGTAAGTGCATAACTAGTTGTAAGGGACTTAGAGGTAGGCATATCCCTAATAAAGAGGGTTTGAGATTTAATAGTATCATATAAAGATGATTTGATTCAATTATCAAGGAATTAATTAGGTTTCCCAAAATAGTTATATAGATTATCTTATTGGAAGAGGCCTATTTCAACAAGAAACTGATTGTATGTAGGCAACTAGATGATTGTAACATGTGAATTGAATAAATGATAGAAAAAAGTAGTGAAATGAGTAGAATCCCAAAAAACATAAACACATTGAAGATGAATTGCATACACAAGGTTAAAATGGATTCCAACCAAATAGAAGACTAAAGTAGAGTTATAGATTCCTAGAGAAAAGAGTAGATGATTAGTTGGGTTTAAAGTATTGGTGGTTGCCCTAATTGATAGTTGATCAAGTTGATAATCAAGTGACTAAACTTTGGAAAGAATAAAAATCCTGCCATGGATTTGGCTAAGCCACATAACATCAAGAGAAACCTCTAAGTAATGATTTTGGATAAGCCAAGAGAAACTCTCATAGAATATGGTAGCAATGATTATGGGTAATAAGCCTATGGAATCCCTCAAAGAAACTAAAAGGTGGTCTAATTGATGGCCATCCTTGGATAAATATCTAATTTGGTTGATTAAAATAACACAAAATTCTCATTAAATGGGGAATTATATCATTGCTATATTACTGAAGATTTAAATTGATGATGGGTCATAGGATTAGAAAGATGTTGGTGAATTGATAAAAGAAAAACTTCTATGATATTGTTTTGCATATGTTAAGACCTAGATAAAGCCCCACGTTATGCCCAATATATATCCATAGATATTTATTTATTACATTTAGATTGTTATATTAGTGTTGTCGGCTAGACCCTTTAATTTTAATTGTACCCTTTGTCTCCTATATATACCAATGAGACCTAGTTTTAGAAATAATATCATCTTGTACATTTAGTCTATTGTAAAAGGAGGTTGTCGCCTTAAAGAGGCTTCAAATTCATTATTATTTATCATTCTCAAGGTGTGGAGTTACTGCTCTTTCTCTTTTTATGCTATTTGGGTGTTTGGTGCATAACATTTGGTTTAAAAGCATACAATCCTAGGGTTTTGCTCCTTCAAATGAGTCACCTTGGTATTTTCTCTATAAGTTTTTTTGGGATAGTTTCAGAACACGAAATGTTTTTGGGACTTAGGATATATATCAAAGTTATTGTGGTCAAAATTTTATTTTATTTTTCTTTATAATTTTGGAGATATAGCCTATGTAAATTAGGGTTTTTGACTAATCCTGAAATTAGTCTCAAACGAGTCATCTTGGAATTTTCACTATATTTTTTTCTTTGAGATGTTTCAAATAGAAATTTTTTTGGGAGAATGATGAAACATATCTAAATACTTGTGGTAAAAATTTTAGGGCCTTGTTAACTATACTTTCAAAACTACAAGCTATGTAAGTTAGGGTTTTGGATTAGTCTTGAAACTAGTCTCAAACAACATTTCTTGGTAAAACTGTCATATCTAAAGCTATAAGATTACAAATTGAGTTCCACTAGTTAAATTGGAAACAAGATATACCATAGTACTTCAGGTCTAAATTTCAGAAGTAGATATGAAAAATTGGACACGTGGTGGAACATACAAGTTTTCTCTTTTAAAAAGGACAAAATCAACAAGTTTTGGGAAAGTTACCATGCCTCTCTCTTGGCACATTGGAATTTGGTCAAACCTATGACATTGTAGAGAAGAAATATCAGGATGTTATATATCAAAATTTCATTCTTAGAGGGGGTTAAATTTCAAATATCATTAAGGATAAATATCAGCTAACAAGACAATCTACAAATTGAGGTTTTTAAAGGTATGTTAACTTGTAATTAACATAAATTTTGATTGGAAGCTTAGTTTTTGGTGATTCAAAAATAGTGATAAATAGAAAAAAAATGAGTATTATTATTTTCTCACATGGAAAAAGGGTTCTACAAGAATTTCTACTCCTTCTAAATGTCTAGAGAACTCACACATGACACCAGAAGAAAGTGAAGACTTAGAGAATAGGGTATCCCAATTGAAGAACCAAGTTAATGAAATGAATGATAGTGTGTTGAAAATGGTGGATTTCTCATGTTCTCAAGAAATCCTTAAAATGGAAATGGAAAAGTTGATTGATCAAAAGATGAAAGGATTACAAAATTCCATGGAAACCATGCTCATACATACCCTAGACAAGAGGTTCCCTAAAAGGGATATTGTGATCCAAGTAAATCATGAAAATAAGGAGAACAATAGTGTTGAACCTAAATCATATATGGGGAATATTTTAACACATTTGGAGAGAATGAATATTTAATCTTAGAATCATGATCATTCATTATTCCAAGATATGCATCATCAGGGGTCAACTTGGGACCAAGGAACTACTTAATTCCAAAGATCGATATAAGCATGTTTGATGGTAAAGATACTATAACATGGATATTACAAATGGAGAAATTACTTGATATTCCCTCTCCTAACTTTATTCAAACTACAAGGTTGACACTTCAGAAAATGGATGAAAGAAGAGAAAAGGGACTATGTTTCAATTGTGACAACAAGTACAATAATGGGCATAAATGAGGTGATAGGAAATTATGCTACATATATTTTGAAGAGGAAGAATATCAAGAATTGTAACCATCACATGATATACAACTAGAAGAGACAACTCCAACCATATCTTATCATGCATTGGCCAACATCAACACTCCTCAAACTTTCAAGATAGAAGGATATGGCATAAAGAAAAAGGTAAAAATATTGATTGATTCATGTAATGCCCTGATCCAGATGGATATTGGTGGCCACCCACCTTTTCCAACTGGCTCAAAACATTTTTCTGACATTTTTGGCATTTTACTATTTTTAGCAGTTTTTACTTCTGGGGCCATTTTGAGGGCCTAAATGAAGGTTTTTCGATATAGATCTCCTCAATGATAGCCGAAGGCATGATTGAGCCCCAAAAATGAATCTTCTCGGTGATACCTTTCCAGCGGGCTATCACACGCCTAAAACGGGAATCGTATGCAAAAGTTACGACCCCGGGAAGTTGATGTACTAGCTTACCCAAACGGGGCCCACATGACTTTTGGCGTTTCATCTCCTAGGGTTAGGTTTTTGGATGTCTAGGGTTTTTGGCATTATTTCTTATTGTAAAAAGGCCTTCAGAGCCTCATTGTAACCTTCTTCTTGCGAATGCGCGCTGCCGTCACATCTCTTCTCAGAGATAAGCCACCACCATTCCAACAAGCTTGTTTCCGCTGCATTTTATAGTTTCAGCTTATTTCGTTATTGAATAGAAAACCAGTTTTACTGTATCTCTGTTATTTTTTGTTAAGCACCTGTTAATAATCTGTATTCATTTCATTCTGCTCATAAAATCCGGATCATGCCCATAACATTATTAATTGAAAATTAACCAAAATTCTCAATTGCTTTATATATCTAGCACCAGAGTTTCAAGTAATTATTGTAGATGGAGGTATCATAAATTTTTCAGGGAATGTCAGTAGTATTAAGCTCACTATAGCGGAGTATTTATTGGATTATTCCAAATGGGTGGCGTTGATATTGTATTAGAGGTCCAATGGTTACAATCATTGGGAACAATGGATCTTAATTTTCAAGAAATTTTCATGAGATTTTCCCTCAAAATGAAAGGAAATTGAACTTAGAGGTATCCAAGGGAAACCCTATAAAGTGATAAGCTCTAATAGCATGAAAAATTGATAAAAAGGGGACACCATGGTGTAAATGCACAATTGTGCTTACTAGATGTTTAAACATCTAGACCCTATGCTCCAGTGGATATCCAAAAAGTTATCAACAATCATTCCAAGGTATTTGGAGAGATGCCTAAATGTATTCCACCTACTAGAGATCATGACCATGCTATTCATTTGCAACCAAGAAATGTACCACTTAACATTAGAACCTACAAGTATCCATATTCTCAAAAGAGTGAGATTGAGCATATGATTCAAGAAATATTAGAGGTTCACATCATTCAACCTAGTCAAAGTTATTTCTCTTCACCAGTGGTGATGGCTCAAAAAAATGAATGCTCATGGTATATGCGTCCAGATTATAGACATCTCAACAAAATGACCATTAAAGATAAGTTTCCTATTCCTTTCATTGATGAACTATTAGATGAATTGCAAGGAGAATTTTTCTTTACCAAGTTGGATTTCCATTATGGATATCATCAAATCAGAATGAGGAAAGAAGACACCCCCAAAACAACATTTATAACACATGAAGGTGATTATGAGTTTTTGGTAATTCCATTTGACCTTGCTAATGCACCTTCAACATTTCAAATCTTGGTTATTCTATTTTCAAACCCTTCCTTAGAAAATTTGTGTTAGTATTTTTTGATGATTTACTAATCTACAACAAATATTTGGAAGAGCGTGTACAACATGTTGGCATTGTCTTAAAACTATTGGAAGATAAACAACTATATGAAAATCCTTCCAAGTGTGCCTTTGGGGTTCAAGAAGTGGAATATTTGGGTCATATTGTATCTCATGAAGGTGTCAATGTGGACCCTAAAAAAATTAAAGCTATGATGGAATGACCAATTCCCAAAACCTTAAATAATCTTAGAGGATTCTTAGGATTGACATGATATTATTAGAAGTTTGTCAAGAATTGTGGTCAAATAGTAGAACCTCTAACAACACTATAACAATATGAGGCACTTTCTTAGACTCAAGAAGAAAAAAATGATTTTGAAAAACTTAGGGAGACTATGTGTACAACTCCAGTCTTGGTCATAACTGAATTCACAAAAAACTTTATTTTGGAGTGTGATGCCTTAGGGCATGGCATTGGTGCAATTTTTATGCAAGAAGGAAGGCCCCTTTCCTTTGGAATCCATCAACTTAAAGGAATGAACTTAATCAAACCCATTTATGAAAATGAAATGTTGGCCATATTGCATGTAGTTAATAAATGGTGCCCCTACCTAATAGGAAGACACTTCGAGGTAAAAACAAATCATGATAATTTGAAGTACTTCTTCAAACAATGATTATCTTCAAAAGAGAAACAAATCTGGGTTACAAAGATGCTAGGTTATGACTTTGAAATTATCTACAAAAAAGGAAAACAAAATGTGGTGGCAAATGCACTTTCAAGGAAAGAAGAAGACATAGAGGGATTAATTTGTGTTATTTTCATTCTGAAGACAAGAGAACCCGAGTGCATTTGATAAATTTGTGTGGAAGAATGCCTCATTGTGGTATCATGATCGCCTATATTTCTGTAAGAATTCCCAAATCAAATAGAAGGTCCTTTTGGAATTGCACACTTTCCTATAGGAGGACATTTAAGATTCCTAAAAACTTACCACAATATCAAGAAGGATTTTTTCTAGGAAGGTCTTAAAAATTATCTTCAAAAGTTTGTGGCTAAATGTTTGGTTTTCCAACATAATAAGGGAGAGACAATCAAGGTCCCATGTCTCCTACAACTATCAAACATACCAAGTCAATGTTGGGAAGAGGTATTAATGGATTTTATTATAGGTATACCCAAGTCCAAAGGAAAAAATGTCATCATGGTAGTGGTGGATCGAATCACAAAATATGTCCATTTTTGTTCTCTTTCCGATCTTTTAAAGCAAGTATAGTAGCTACAAGATTCATGGAAATATTTCAAAAGATACATGGAATCCTGAAGGTTATTGTAAGTGGTAGAGATCCAATTTTTATTGATAATTTTTGGATTGAACTATTTTATTGTTTGGGTACTCAATTGGGTCACAACTCCTCTTACCATCCTCACTCTGATGGGAAAACTGAGATTGTGAATAAATGTCTAGAAGTGTATCTTTGTTGCTTTGCATTTGATAAATAGACACAATGGGTTAAGTGGTTTCCCTTGGCAGAATGGTGGTACAATATGTCCTTTCATACTTCATAAAAAATTTCTCCATTTATGGCACTTTATGGTCCATCCATCACATCACCCTTGAGAGGAAAAGTGAAGGTTCAAGTAGTGGAGGACCACATAGAGCACCAAAAATAGGTTCTCAAA
Organism: Picea glauca; assembly: GCA_000966675.3. Classification (NCBI taxonomy): domain Eukaryota; kingdom Viridiplantae; phylum Streptophyta; class Pinopsida; order Pinales; family Pinaceae; genus Picea; species Picea glauca. The sequence goes on along the minus strand of JZKD02S1787466.1, from coordinate 93,746 downwards.
CTATTTAAGGACAACTTGGTTACAACAAAAAATAGGATGAAGCAATAAGTATCTACCAACATCGCAATGAAAGGGAATTTGAGGTGGGGGATTGGGTATTTATGAGGCTACAACCATACAACTAGATGTCCCTCAAGAAACAAAATAAGGACAATAAATTAGAACCCAAGTACTATGGTCCCTATAAGGTGTTGTAGAGGATTGGAAGTATGGATTACAAATTGGATTTACCTCCATCTTCACTTGTACATCCAGTCTTCCATGTTTCTTGCTTAAAGAAGGTAATAAGCGACAAGATCCAAATTCAAACTATTTGACCATAGATTAATGAAGAAGGGAAAATCATACTAGAACCAGAAACAAACCTTGAAACAAGGATCAAGTAGTTGAAAAATCGAGCAATTAATAAGTACGTCATCAAGTGGAAGAACATACATGTAGAAGAGGCAACATGGGAAGATGAGTTCTTCATGCATAAACATTTGTAGTTAAATCAAATGTTGAGGGAAATATTTGTTTGAAGGGGAGGGGCATGTTAAGCCTTAGATAAATCCTTGGATATTCAGTTATTACATTTCTATTTTTATATTAGTGTTTTTGGTTAGATCCTTTAATTGTAATTGTACCCNCAGGGCCATGCTCAGGTCAATCCTGCTCTCGGTACTTCATGTCTAGGACCTGCGGGCCTCGAGACATGATCTCCTAGTTATCCCTAGATATCGGGGATAACATGGCACTTTATGGTCCATCCATCACATCACCCTTGAGAGGAAAAGTGAAGGTTCAAGTAGTGGAGGACCACATAGAGCACCAAAAATAGGTTAACAAACTATTTAAGGACAATTTGGTTACAACAAAAAATAGGATGAAACAATAAGTAGACCAACATCACAATGAAAGGGAATTTGAGGTGGGGGATTGGGTATTTTTGAGGCTACAACCATACAACTAGATTTCCCTCAAGCGAAAAAAGAAGGACAATAAATTAGCACCCAAGTACTATGGTCCCTATAAGGTGTTGTAGAGGATTGGAAGTATGGATTACAAATTGGATTTACCTCCATCTTCACGTGTACATCCAGTCTTCCATGTTTCTTCCTTAAAGAAGGTAATAAGTGAAAAGATCCAAATTTAAACTATTTTACCATAGATTAATGAAGAAGAGAAAATCATACTAGAACTGGAAACAATCCTCGAAACAAGGATCAAGCAGTTGAAAAATCGAGCAATTACTAAGTACGTCATCAAGTGGAAGAACATACATGTAAAAGAGGCACCACGGGAAGATGAGTTCTTCATGTAGAAACATGTGTAGCTAAATCAAGCATTGAGGGAAATATTTGTTTGAAGGGGAGGGGCATGTTAAGCCTTAGATAAATCCTTGGATATTTAGTTATTACATTTTTATTTTCATATTAGTGTTTTCGGTTAGATCCTTTAATTTTAATTGTACCATTTTTCTCCTATATATACCAAGGAGGCCTAGTTTTAGAAATAATCTCATATTGTACATTTTTTCTATTGTAAAAGGAGGTTTCCCCCTTATTTCTCTTTCTCAAGGCATGGAGTTGCTTGAGTATTTCTCTTTTTATTCTATTTGGGTATTTGGTGCATAACAACATATCATTGATGTTGATATGGTTTGGGGTTAGACATAAAGAATCTGATATATTTGAGTAGTATAAAAAGTACCTTATTTTTGAAATGAACATTGTATCCATGGCCGAGTTCTAACAAACTAGTGTTTTCCTTTGTTGGTCACCTAGATAGTCTAATGAATCACAATGTTTTATAAGAACATAGTGATAGGAAGGGAAATGAATTTTACATCGACAAAAATGTTGGTAAAGTACAAAAGTTGATTCCACTTATTCAAAGGGTTAAGACCCGTGCATATTGCATGTATTTTCTATTTTATGTGATCATTTGGTTTGAGTTAATCTAGTTCCTAAAACCTTCTGAAGAATTAGTTTTAGGTCATCCAAGAACAAAAACCAAGAAGAATTAAGTTCAATGTACCTATGTTAGTAATGATAGTTAATTGCAACAATATTGAAAAAAAAGAGATTGAAATACTTTGCATGTTGTATGACTTGAGGAGGAATAGTGTAATACTATGTAAAAGTGCATTGTGAGCATCACTAATGATGACCTAAGAGTAAAGGTTGGTATATGTTCAAGTTGATAACAAGTGGTAGAGAGTAATATGAGCACATAGTATACTCAAAGATGATACTTGTGACACATGACATAAATAAACCTCAAGGGAGAGAGTGTTGGCAATAATGTTATTTGTGTCATAGCTAAGAAATTGATATTGCAAGTCGAGTGCCTCCTTAAAATGTTGAATACCCTTATAAATTTCATATGTAATCATGGAAGAATATGTGCACCTTTGTGTGAGTGAATCTAATGTCGTATATGCAATCACGTGTGAACAACATTACATTGGTGTTTGAGAGAATAAAAATGGTTAGAGTCAAGAAATACGACACCTTATGGAGATAATATGAAAATCTTTAAATCAGAAAATGTATAGAAGATGAATCTGTAGGTGGCATTTGAAAAGGGACATTTTATGCACAATTTGGAATGTAAGGATATGACCCATTTCTGGATTCAAATATAATTTTATTTTGTGGGTTTTTATGCACTTTAAGTTTATTGAATATCTTAAGTTTTATGGTTAAGTTGAGATATGGTTCTTGGCTCTATATTTTTACATAAATGTTATTTATTTAGAATTTTTTCAATCTTAAATATATATAAAAATATTGTAAATAGGAAAAACAAAATCTTTCATGACTTTCATTTTTGGTTTTAAAAACTTAATAGGAAAAAATTGAAAGTATTTAAACATATAAAAATTAATATCTATTCCAAACATATAAATTGCGGAATATTTGTAAGAATTTAATTCAAAAAATTATCTCACTAGAAATATGACTAATCCAACAAGGTTTCTAATAACCATCTATCATAGTCAAGACTTTTCATTTTTTTCTTGGTCTTTCTTGATAATGATATTAAAAAGCTTATTTAAACCACAAAATGATAAGCAATGTTCTCAATTAATAACTAGATACTTGAAAATAATAATAATTGTCACATTGTGACTTGATGTTAGAAATCTTGAAAT
>JZKD02S1787466.1:65398-77657 GCA_000966675.3 Picea glauca | reverse complement strand
TATTTACTTCTTATCAACAATGACAAAAAAATAATGAGTCATATTTACATCAAACAATATTGGGTCCATTACCCAAACCTTTGTGCTACGGGTCTTTCTTCAAGGGTTGACATCAGTGACAACCAACCTTAATCAACAATATAGTATCGTGTACTAGTGCACCACTAATTACAATGCATTGATGTGTATTATATAATATAATGCATCGATGCACTATATATTGTTAAGCATCAGTGTGATATATCTCCTTGCACATAATGAAATCTCGATAACAATAATGGTAATGGTAATGGTAATAGTAATAGTAGCAAAAATGGTAGCAGTAAGAATGACAACATTGTAATGGTATCATTGAAGGTAACAATTTATATGTTTTAATAAGGAGCACTGATGTGCTTAGTATAGTTATGAGCACTAGTGCTTCACCAATTAAAAATACACTAATACACATTAACCACATCGATGCTTGTATTTTATAAATAGCACCATGATCTCATACATACAAAGCATCAGTGCATACATACACTTAAGGAACATCATTCTGAGCTATAATCTCATGCATACCAATGCTTATATATTGAACATGCATCGATGCACACAAATGATTGATACACAATAGTGCTTACAAACAACTTAAACATACTTATGCATACAAATGAATACCTAGTATGTTTTAGTGCCAAAATTATCCATGAACTATTTAATATTTTTGTAGGTATGCAAGTGTAATTTCTTGTTTCTTGTTATTTTTTTTTAATTTCAAATACTTATTAGAAAATCAATTGTTTTTATTTATTGATTTTTATATTTTAATTAATTATTTTGAATACACTCATTGTATTAATTTATTATATCCTTTAATCAAATACATCGATGGATTTCACATTTTTTCATTTTAATAATGCAAACGATTCATATATTTAATCAATAACATAACATTTTTTCCTCATAAAAAAATCACAATTTTATTACTCAAAATAAAATCACATTTGATAGATGTTTTCCAACATTCATTGATCAAATTTCAAAATAGAGAATTTTATATTTGTCTTCGTCTTACCATTCTACATACATACTATCCAATAGGTAATCCAAAAACCTATACTAGTTTTCCTACACAATATTAGAAAAAAGATCCTCAATATAAGTGCATTAGCATTAGGAGGTTTAAGTACTATCAATTATATAGTCTTCCATATACGTGTCTAGAAACCAAAATATAATAACCAATACCATCTCAATAAACAAAGTCAGTTTTCCAACAATCATAAACAAAAATTCACAGCACCAACTCATAATTTTTGGATTAGTAAAAGGGTATACGATCATGTTCAGTAAGAAATCATTTATATTGCTCTCAAAAGTTCTAGGTTCCTAAAGCCATATGGAGGAAACATGACATTTAACAACAATGTACTATGTAATGGAATAGTAAACCCATTTTATTATATAAAATGTAAGGAACTTTTTGTCCAACAAAATGGGACAATATAAAGGTTCGTGATAAATAAATTATTTTAATAATAATAATAATTGTTACAATTATTGATAGCTTATCATACCAAATGACACAATATAAAGGTTTGCATTAAACAAAATCTTTGATTTTTATAGACAAGCATTCCAAAATATAAAACTTGTAATATTCAATTATATTGATCATGATTCATCATTCAAGCTATTGTGAATGCTCAATCTACTTCAATTCCTCAGTTCTTCATCACTTGAGCTATTGTGAATGCTCAAGCTACTTCAATTCCTCATTTCTTCATCACTGACAAAGGATGTTGCACTATTTGCGGTAATTTTTTTATTAGATTAATTTTTTTAACCACTCGATCTTCTAGCTACAAACATAGAAAACATCTATGTTATAGTATAATATAAGTGATTATGTGAATCATAAACCTATAATTTAGCACCATGATCTCATGAACAATACACATTTTTTTGAAGATGTGCATCATGTCGTCTTGCAACATATCTTCTATTGGCTCCACTCCATACTTCATTTCCAATGAGTTTTATACACCATGATGAAGTTTAGACATAAATAATAGTTTATTGTTGTTTCGTTATTGAAAGAATAGGTGATGTAAAACATCAAAGCAATTCACAAATTGTTCTATTATCCATTGATACTCCAACATATAGTCACAACCTATACTTAATCCATTGTGAATCAATGTTCATATGCTTTTTCTTTATATGTGAGCATCTTGTAGAAAACATATATGGATGATTGTAAATTAAAATATGAAAAACACAACAAATATGAAATGTAAGTGAAGAAAATGAAAGTACTCCTCACAAAGTTTGCGATCTCCTTCTACACCTTTTTGGACATCCCTACTGGCATGTTTTAGATATCATCTCATTTGATATCTTTATTTTTTAACTTGAAAAACAAAAAGAACAATAGAAATAAATTAATATTTGTATGAAGTAAATATAGCAAGAATATTAATTTGTTAATTTTTTGAACTAATATATACATTTTATAGAAAAATGTGTTTAGCAATAATACTCTTCTAAATGAATATTTTTTGTTATTGTATGAAATTTTTGTTGCATTTTTCATAGATCCCATTGCACATTGCTCCAAAAGCACTTATTCTAGTTTAAACATAACCTTATTCTTGGATTCATTGGATTGATTTTTGGACTATAAGTGAAAAGAACATCTAGATGTTTTTCCCAGTATATCCCTCATATTATTATAAAACATTTTTTCATTTCCATTAACTTGCAATACCACTCCAAATGAATTTGAGAACCAATTCATCATTTTTTACATCCTTTGTAATTTTTCTCTTCTTAACCTTTTGTTCCTTTGTTGGGGTTACTTGCACAACATTCAACATATGTGAAATCAAATGTTTGAAACCTTTTAGCTATTATTGTTAAGAAGTACATAATTAGTAAAAATTAAAAAAAAAATCATGTTTATCACATTTTGATTCACCTTCCCTTGTTTTCAAGATTTTCATAAAACTTTTACTCTCTTTTCCACTCAGACTGTGAACAATCTTCTCGGATTTTTTCAAATTGTTTCTCTACATGACACACATTAACCAATACATATCATTTAAACCCGCATGTAATTCATAATATATTATTTTTATATTAAAACTTCAAGTAACTTCCCTACTCTTCTCGAGATGTGCTTCCATTGCACTCATTGTAGTTAGTATTTTTCCTTAATATTTTATCAATCATCTTATATGAACAAAAGACCTGCATAATTGAATATGTCTTTAAAAAAAATGTAACCACTTTTATCCTAAAACTTTATCAATCTCTTGTTATGTCTTTGGGATTATTAGTGCACTTTCTACAATCATACACAATGATGTGCATGTTACATGCATTTACCTCTACAGGGAGCATTAAGTATTCCAGTGTGCAACTATACAAAACCCTTGAACAAGTATGCCTACAGGTTTTTTTCCAAGTCCACACACTCATGGAAACATTGTTGGCTTCATAAATAGTTGTAGGAGCTCATTGTTTAGTGAAAATTGTTTATTTGAGGAATACTCCAATGAAAAAAAATATTTATAGAAATGAAAGAATCATGATAATTTGTTGTTGTGCATGCAATAATTAGTAAGTCTCCTAATTATTAGTAAACTATAACTTTACTACCTCTAAACACCCCCTTGGGTCATAAGAAAAAGATCATTGACTAATTGCATTTTTGGATTTTCAATGGAGTTAAAGTAAATTTCTTGCTTAATTCAACATTTGTTTTCTAAAGTGGTTGGGTGCATGTGTATTAGAAAAAATTCCATCCTTTTGTTAAATGTTTTTTTTAATGTGTCAACAAACTAAATGCATTATATTTAATAATATAATTGATTTAATGTTCAATAATTTTGCAATCAAGATTCAAATGATGAGCAACATGTCTATTATCTATCGTTTCACCCCATTACGATGTCAACTCAAGGTAATGTTAATAAATAATCACAACTTGGAGAGAAAGAATACCAAGCATGGTTGGATCAACCACCTATTCAATTCCCACTATTTCTAAAGTCAATAATTCATAATGATGGTGGCACTAGTTCTTCAAAAGTTGGGGTTGAAAATAATGATAAAGAGCATGACATGGATGATTTCTTATGAGATACCCATGCCTTGTAGGGGATGTTGTCAAATGCATTCCAATAAGATGAATTTGGGAACAATACTCATATTGTCAACACTCTCTTTGAAATTTTGAAATTTACTTCCACCACCCCTCTCTTTGGACATCGTCAAGGTCTACCCAACTAGGAACAACCATGTTATTATACAAATTGAAAGCAATGTATGGTATATCATACATGTTTCTTGGCACTGTTGAGGTAACTAACCATTAGGTCCCCTATATTTTATGAATCTTGTCACATAATTAGTAATGAAAATGTATGTTATGTGTGCTTAATGGTAGTGTACATTTATATTGTTCAAAGAATTTAAAGTCAATATACTTTGAAGACTCTACGTGCACGTAAGAAACTCATTTACAAATATATGTTAAACTGAATAATTGTAAGTTAGAATTGTTGTTCTCAATGTTACATTTTGAGCATTACAAGAATAATAATTAAAAAATTTAGCCTATATAATTTGAATATTCTACACATATGTTGATTTATTTTATTTTTTGTGTATCATTTGTCAATTGGGTGATGAGTTGTGTCTCCTTTATTTCATTTTCAGTCTTGGTTAACGAGGTTTTTTTAATTTTTATTTTTATTTTTTTTAGCCCTAGAAGGTAGGGTTTCCCATTGTTCCCTCTTCTCTTTCTTATCGCAGTTTAAGGGATTAACAAAGCTATGAATGAGGCAAAGAGGAATGGGTCTTTCAAGGGCCTTAAGGTTAGGGATCCTTTTATCTTTCTCACTTACTATTTGTTGATGACATTTTAATCTTTTGTGATGGGTCGAGAAGGGATGTTGATAAGATTAATCAGATTCTAAAACTTTATTTTCAGACCACAAGATGATGATACATGTTGGTAAATCATGTATTTCATATATGACGGTTATTGATGAAGATAAGGATTATGTTAATGAGATTATTACATATAAAGAGTGTGTTCTAGAAGAGGGATTGAAGTACTTAGGGTCCAATCCTTGAATCAAATTCTTACCTCAAGAAATATCGGTTTTGGTTGATTGCAAAAGTAAAGAAAATAATAAGCGTATGGTGTCATCATTGGATCTCACACTACTTTTGGTAAAGGCTATTTTGGAGGCCATTCCAATTAATTGAATGTCTCTTTCTTAGATTCCAAAGGTTGTTATAGACATTTTGAGGAGAATATTCTTTAAATTTATTTGGTCTAGTTGCAGGGAGAAGAGGGGTATATCCCTAGTGAAGTGGCAAATGTTGGTTATTCCCAAAGAACTAAGAGGTTGGGCCTTTAAACATATATTTCGTTTTTCTAAGGATTTGGAAGACAACACTATGTATAGACTTATTTAGGGCAAGTACCTCTGATGTCATGTTATATCTCAAAAGAACATTTCCCTAGGATCAATTGAGGATTTGATAAAAAAATCATGTGAAGAATATGCACAATGCCTATGTCATTTGGAAATCAATTGTACTATTTTTTTTTCCAATAATTGGAGAAGGTATTGTGTGGAAGGTGGGGAATGGGAAAATAGTCACACTAGGGGAGGACCCTTGGGTGGGTTGTTGTTTAAACTTCCAGTTTTTTTTACACAAGCTTATACATCTAAGAGACAGAGGTTTTTATAGGCTTGGCCATGTTGCAGATCCTAGACTCACTTCTATTTGGAGATAGGAATGGTAGTAAACTAACAAATTAGAATTTAGGGGTAATGATACACAAGTTCAAGAGGATTTTGTGGAAAGCCTTAAAATATATCCATGTCAATATTTCATAAAAAACAAGATAGGATTATTTGGGGTAAAACTCCTACAAGGCCGTACACTAAAAAATCATGCTATGAGGTCTTAAGCTCGAGTGAGATTCAAAGAAAATTTGTTTGGTGGTAGAGTAGGGTTTGGAAATTCAAGTGCCCCTCCAAGTCTCACTTTTTTATGTGGATTTTCTTGACAAATAAGGCATTGACTTGGGACAACTTGAAAAATAGGAGTTGGTCAAGTCCGGGTAGATGTCTTCTTTGTAAGATCTACGAAGAATCAATCACTCACCCCCTAATGTCATGTGCATATATGTCACAGGTTTGGATAAAAATTGAAGCTTGATAGGTTTAAAGGATGTTTGGTGTGGATCCTCTATTGAATAGGCTTTAAGGAATTGATGTGGTAACTAGGGAGTAAATAATTCTAGAGTACTTCCTATAATGATAGCTTAGGGAATTTGGATAACTAGAAATGCTAGCCTATTTGAGAGTAGTCAAACTCCCCCAATTTAGTGTGTGTCTCAGGGGTTAAGAATTATTAAGAGATTCCCACAAGAGAAGTTGGATAAACCTCAAAGAAAAGTTGTTGAGGAGGTGGTGGACAAGTTAGGGGCATGGGCTTATTTTAATGGGGCAACGCAAGGTGAAACCCAGATATGTTGTGTTGGGTGAGCATTGTTCTTAAATGACTCCCATTGTCTGAAGTTCAAAGTTGGGTTGGGGAAAGGCACTAACAATGATATTGAGCTTATGGCACTTAAATTACTTCTTTATTTGGTAGGTGAAAAGGGGGTTTCAAACCTACAAAGTATTTGGTGATTCAATGAATGTGATTAAGTGGTTGAAGGAGGAACCAAATTGTGCAAAACAAAAGTTCCTCTATTGATAGAGGAGATTCATGAATATTGTTCTATTTTAATTGATATCTCTTTTATTCATGTTTTCAAATAGATAAATTATTCTTTTGTTTCCCCTTATGATGTTGGGATTCAAATGGCTCGAGGTTATTGACATGTTCAAGAAGAACAGTAGGGGTAAATTTCTGGCTATTATCACCCTCTTTTCCATGATTGGCCTAAATCTCTAGTTTTGATGTTGTTGTGGGAACTATCTCTAGTCAAAACTTGATTGGGTTTATATACACATGTATATATCTATGTAATGAATGTATCTTTGAAGAGGACTTCATGTACTAAATATTATCTGTAGTGATAGGATTCTCTTGGATGAAATAGTGTTTTGTGTTAGATATAGGGGTATATTTGAGCTATATACATACTTTTTAATGAGGAATTGTATATTATTTTAGATGTTCACTTGCTGATACATTCAAGTTGCTAGAATGTTGTATCATCATTTTGAAAAATGTAATTTTGTTCTTTTTGAAATAAAATTATGATTTTTTCATTTTTTTTCTATGGAAAAAAAATGTAAGAACTCATTTACAAATACATGTTAAACTAAATAATTGTAGGTTAGTTTTTTTATTTTATTTTAAAGATTACATTTCAAGCATTATAATGTGCTAAATATTGTTAGAATGTAAGACTTACTATGTAATAAAGTCACTTTATGACTATAGTAATGTTCACTTTTGAGTAAAGAGGTATATCCCACATTCACAAGTGGAAATGATTTGCTTAGTGAACCATGATATATAAGGAGGTAAACTCCATTGTAGTAAATGCACCATTTATTCATTAATAATATCATATTTTTTTATTGTGAGTATCTTCCTTTGAGCTTAGTTATGTGACTCAAATCTATCTAAACTTTCCTCATTTAGTGATCTAGATCATTTTGTAATATGGTATTAGAGCAAGAAGACATATTAAGAATCTTGGGCTTTTGAAAGACAAGGTTTCCATTCTTGTGACTTCAACATCACTAGGAAAGTATCTGCATGTTAAGATGTCGTATGGAATTTGTACAATCACTATCATATGGAAAATAATACATAAATCACTTCGTTGTACGGATTTCTAATTTACAATTGGAAATTTCCATACATCATATCGTACATTGCATGCAATTATACACCAGTTGAATTTCTGATTAGTTGACTTGGGTTTCTAGATCAAGCAAAGTGTAGTTTCATATTTCTTCGATCAGAATGTTAAACATGGATATGCTATTAGAAAAATATCATGGCTTCAATTTCCACACCTTAAAAGTGAAAATCTAGATGCAACTAATGAACAAAACCCCGTGGGGAATTGTAAAAGGGATTGAGAAATCATCAACATATCCAAATAAATTATTGGAATGGAAAAATAGAGATGATAAATCCAAAGCTATTATCAGCCTCACTCTCTCAGGCTCTAAATTGCATCATATAGATCTAGAAAAATCATCCAATGTAATCTAGGATAATCTGAATAAGCTATTAGGAGCACAAATAGTGAATGCAAAGTTTTCTCTAGAGTTATAGTTATTTAGATTCAATATGTCTACTGAAGTCATTATGTCTATCCACATAAACAATCTGAGATATCTCATCAAACAACTAAATGAATTCAGAGCTATGGTAGAGGAAGAAGATGACAAAGTCATTCTATTGAATAGTATTCCTTCTCAATACAATAACATAATTTTACTCATAGTCAATTACATTCTCAAACTCTAGAAGATATGATCACTACTCTCTTAGTTGAAGAAAGGAGAACCATTGCAGAAGAGATTGAAGGTGATTCTCCACCTAAGATGGCATTATACTCAAGAAACAATCATAGCATATCAACTAAAGACAAGGGAGAGGTAAAATTTCATTATTGCAAGAAAATGGGTCACACAACTTGTAACTGTAGATTTTGAGCCAATGACATTCTCAAGGAGAAATTCAAAGACAAGCCATGTAGAGAATGTAGTCATTATTGAACCAAATGTTGACGATGGTGATTATCTTACTGAAGAAAGGGAATTCTATGCATTTTAAGAAGCTTACACTTTAAAGACGGGAAGATAGATACAACTTAGCATGGATTGTTTCCCAGTAGTTCTAGAGTTTGTAGATCTTAGGAATTATCCCTTATTAGGGTTTTAATACTTGCATTTGGATTGTTGTCCAAAATGAGGTTATGAGACATGCACGTGGAGTGTTGTCCATAATGAGGTTATGAGACATGCATGTGAATAGTCATGTAATTAAATTCATGAGATTTGTAATTCAAGAGTTCAGGGAGGTGGAATTCGAGAACTCAAGAATTAAACTTGGGAGCTACACCTTTATTAAGATTATGAGGCAACTTAATGGAGCTCTACTTGGTCCAAGAACTTTTTTTCAAAGAAGAAGCTTTTGAAGAATGTTTGATTATGATGTTTTATATTAGTCAACATGTTTTATCTTTATTTAGTGTGTTTTGTTTTTAGTGTTGTAGGCCTTAAGAGGGGGTGTTATAATATAAAGCTTACTATGTAATAAAGTCACTTTATGAATTTATGATATATTAATGTTCGTTTTTTGTGTGAAGCAGTCTATCCCACATTCATAAGTGGAAATGATTTTCTTAGTGAATAATAATATATAAGTAGGTAAACGCTATTGTAATAAATGCACCAGTGATTCATTGATAATATCATACTGTGTTATTGTGAAAATCTTCTTTTCAACTTAGTTACGTGACTAAACCCTATCTCATTTTGTAATAAATATATTACATTATTAAAATATGACATGGTTGGAGAAAAAGTAAGCTTATCATTTTTCAAAATTAAATTAATTTTGAATAAATATCATATTTTAAGTCTAATTGTGTCAATTAAGCTATATATTGTATGAATCTATAATGTCATATATTCAAGAACATACCATAAGGCTTCACTTGGTAGGATGGTATAGTCTAATATAATGGTATGTCAATTAAGAGAATGGATTGTTTAAAACTATTTACACACATCTAATGGATTATTTAAAACTAATTGTACACATTTACAAAATTTGAAGTTTAAGTGAATAAGAGATTTAATTATTTAAAAACGATTGTACAAATTTAAAAAATTAAAANTCTATCCCACATTCATAAGTGGAAATGATTTTCTTAGTGAATAATAATATATGAGGTAAACTCTATTGTAATAAATGCACCAATGATTCATTAATAATATCATATTGTGTTATTGTTATTGTGAAAATCTTCTTTTCGGCTTAGTTACGTGACTAAACCCTATCTCATTTTGTAATAAATATATTACACACATTATTAAAATATGACATGGTTGGAGAACAAGTATGCTTAGCATTTTTCAAAATTAAATTAATTTTTAATAAAATAAATTTATTAATATAGTAAAATCATATTTAAGTCTAATTGTGTCAATTAAGCTATATATTGTATGAATCTATACTGTCATATATTCAAGAACATACCATAAGGCTTCACTTGGTAGGATGGTATAGTCCAATATAATGGTATGGCAATTAAGAGAATGGATTGTTTAAAACTATTTACACACATCTAATGGGTTATTTAAAACTAATTGCACACATTTACAAAATTTGAAGTTTAAGTGAATAAGAGATTTAATTATTTAAAAATAGTTGTACAAATTTAAAAAATTAAAAGCTAAAGTAAATAAGAAATTAATAAGTAAATCAATTTTAATGTATAAATTCTTTAAAAAAATCTAAAAATTTGGAAATCAAGGTATTATTAATTTGTTTGTGTAAATTTTTTTAACACAAACAAATTGTAAAAATGTTATAAATGATTTTCAAAACCATTTAAACAAGATTTTGAATTATTTTCATTAAGCATATCCCTATGAAGCATTCAAACATTTCANAATAGTTGTACAGATTTAAAAAATTAAAAGCTAAAGTAAATAAAAAATTAATAATTAAATCATGTATAAATTCTTTAAAAAAATCTAAAATTTTGGAAATCAAGGTATTATTAATTTGTTTGTTTGTGTAAAAATTTTTAAACAAACAAATTGTAAAAATGTTATAAATGATTTTCAAAACCATTTAAACAAGATTTTGAATTATTTTCATTAAGCATATCTCTATGAAGCATTCAAACATTTCATATAATAGTACTTACAAAGTTACTTTGGCCATTTATTGTTACAAATTTATGTTGTATATGGACCTCTTACATATGTTCTTGCTCTCCCTCAAGAAATAATGAATTTTAACTTTAGAAATATCTTACACAAGTATACAATAAAAATGTATATAAATTTATATCTATGTGTGAAAAATTATTATTCCAATGTCTTGCAATAATTACATGTGAATTGATACAAACTCGCATTTCAAGATTTCTAATATCAACATCAAGTCATAATGTGAAAATTATTTTTATTTTCAAATTAAATATAAATTTAGATTTACTTGTGAAAATTTATTATTCCAATGCCTTACAATAATTACATGTGATTTGATACAAATTAGCATTTCAAGATTTCTAACATCAAGTCACAATGTGACAATTATTATTATTTTCAAGTATCTAGTTATTAGTTGAGAACATTGCTTATCGTTTTGTGGTTTAAATAAGCTTTCTAATATCATTATCAAGAAAGACCAAGAAAAAATGAACAAGTCTTGGATATGATAGATGGTTGTTAGAAACCTTGTTGGATTAGTCATATTTCTAGTGAGAGAGAATTTTTTGAATTAAATTCTTACAAATATTCCGCAATTTATATGTTTGGAATAGATATTATTTTTTACATGTTCAAAAAATTTCAATTTTTTCATATTAAGTTTTTAAAACCAAAAATGAAAGTCATGAAAGACTTTTTTTTTTCCTATTTACGATATTTTTGTATATATTTAAGATTGAAAAAATTCTAAATAAATAGCATTTATGTATAAACATAGAGCCAAGAACCATATCTCAACTTAACCATAAAACTTAAGATATTCAATAAACTCAAAGTGCATAAAACCCCACAAAATAAAATTATATTTGAATTCAGAAATGGGTCATATCCTTACATTCCAAATTGTGCATAAAATGTCTCTTTTCAAATGCCACCTACATATTCATCTTCTATACATTTTTTGATTTAAATATGTTCATATTATCTCCATAAGGTGTCGTATTGCCTAACTCTAACCATTTTTATTCTCTCAAACACCAATGTAATGTTGTTCACTCGTGATTGCATATATGACATTAGATTCACTCACACAAAGGTGCACACATTCTTCCATGATTACATATGACATTTATAAGGGTATTCAACATTTTAAGGAGGCACTCGACTTGCAACATCAATTTCTTAGCTACGACACAAATAACATTAATGCCAACACTCTCTCCCTTGAGGTTTATTTATGTCATGTGTCACAAGTATCATCTTTGAGTATACTATGTGCTCATATTACTCTCTACCACTTGTTATCAACTTGAACATATACC
>JZKD02S1787466.1:0-27564 GCA_000966675.3 Picea glauca | reverse complement strand
TCAATAGAATATGCATTGTAAATATCGCTATAGTTAATGATGAATACCAAGAAAGGTTTTAAAGATCCATACTTATTTTAAAAGAAATACAGTACACATTAAAAAGATTAACAAATTTTTACAATCTCAACATAAGTACCATAACCGAAGACAAGAATTTGAAGATGTTCTCCCACGCTTGCGTTCCGTCTAGCTCCCCGCTTGCTAACCGTGAAGACTTTACTGGTACCTCCCAACCAACTCTAGGGGTACTCTTCTTCCCCCTTAGCTCCCCGAGCCACAAAGGGGCCATGCACAAACACAACCAGAATCCTCTAGCTCCCAGCTCGCCTCGCAAGGTAGAGCCACCACTCTCTCTCTCAAGCTGGGTATCCCTACTCTCACGAGTAAAACCAGTCATAATTTCTACAGCATAACTTTACTCATAACTAGTGTGATCCATCCCTCAACTCATCCATTTGTTTTATAGAATTTCCTTCGTGACAACTTTCCATTTGCACATTTAATTCATTTTTTTTAATTTAATTAGGAATCATTCCCTCCATACACTTGTCACCCATTCCCTTAGTTGCACAAGTAAATCCACAATTTAATTTAATTAAAATTCAATTTCCCTCACCCATCCTAAAAGCGCTCCTAATATCACTCCTAGTTTTTCCTTTATTCCCTTTATTCCCAATTAATGACTGGTGCCTTTCTAAAACTGAGTTGAGTTAAAATAGGAATGTTCTCTAGTTAGACTAGACTCTAGATTCCTTTCTATGCATACCCAATCCTTTAAATTTATTCCATTTTACCTTACATTCCAATTTGGTAATTACTTGCACAAGTGTATTAAATCACTCTTTTAGGTTTATTTTTATTTTCATTGATTCTTAAATTGATTTATTTCATCCCCTTATTATTTAATTTAAAAATTAGTTTTTTTGTCCTCTCATTAACTTAGACTTAGACTTAGTTAAATTTGTATTAGCGAAAATGATTCAAAAATGATCCAGAGATTATTAAAGACAACTCGAAACTCACAGAAGCAACCTAGCAAGCTCAGAATGGCCTCAACAGACATAGAAAGGGAAAAAAATAAAAGTTATAAAAACTTAGTGAAAGTGACATCATTGCTAAGAGTGTGTCTCAAGCTTTCCAATGGCGTAAATAGCTCGTCAAACGAAGTTACGGATCAAAATATATTCGTGGTCAAAGTTTGGTCAACCTAGCCCAGTCAACATGGGGATGAGTCAACATCCATACTGTTGACGTCAGCATCCATACAACATATGTGGCACGCGTAGTAGGTGACATGTGTCATGTTGACTTCAGCATGGTGACATGGCAGCACCATAGGCTTCCACGTGTCACTCATATTTATCCTTTTCAAGACGTTCTATGGACCGGTAAAAATGTGCCACGTGGCAGTGTGTACAACCACTTGGAAGACCATACAGTGAGGTGGCAGGCTGAGTTAGCAGACCATATGCTGATGTGGCAAGGTGATTGTACAGTGGTTGACATGGCCCAATGGTTGGCTTCGCCGTGGCCCAATCATGGGTTGCCACATGGCAGTGGGAAAATGCCCAATGACAGCTCGAGAATGAAATTAAAAAAAAAAAGAGTTGGCGGGTCTGCCAAATCCGACGGGACCTCGCCAAATCTGGCACCAACAGACTATCTAGAACCATCGCTAAGTTTGGCGAAATGAACAATTTTAAATTTATATATATGTTACAACCGACAAGCCAAAAGGGGAGGCCCGCGGGCTCGACCCCGAGACCTCCCCCTCTATACACGCCTTAACATATGCTCTGCAACCACTAGGTCAACAGCCTTACATTGTTTACATCGCCAACTTTTTTGTCTAAAAAGTGAATCTGTCCAGTGCTAGGAAGGAGGGGCGCGTGAGGGTATGGACTAACACACTTTTCGAGACATTTTTCTCAGCATTTATTGTAGGTTGCAAGACACAGAAACCGAGACAGAGTTTCTCTTAGGCCTAGGAGTGCCAGAGTCAGATTGAAGCGTGGAGACAGTCATTTTTGGGTAATTCGACGCCACAAATTCAGTGGTGCTTTCTATTTTTTGATCTAAGCAAAGCTTTTGCAGCTTGATTTCAGAATGAGGTATACTTATGTATTTTAGCAAATTCTTTTGTTGAGTTAATAAAAAGGCCTACCCATTTGAGAGAAGGACTTGGAGACGTAGTCCACCAGGGAAAAACTCCGCTATCAAGTTTTTGTGTTCAGATTTGATGCTTATGTCTCTTCATTATTGAGATTTTCCTTCTTTAATGGTGCACTTTAATTTATGCTCATTTAATGCAATTATTTATAAGTCACTTCGATGAAAAGATCCCGGATCATGTTGGTATCAGAGTAGTCATCTTTGGCTTGAATTGTTGAGTGTGAATGCTTACTAGGGCCAAGCATAAACAGGGTGAAGTAACTCTTAATACTTTCAATCTCGAAGTTGGTTATGCATCCCGAAGGAAGAAAATGGCAGAAGAGGACAAGCATGATGAACATGAAAAAAACTTTCATATGGTCTTTTATCGCATGTCAGAAATGGTCGAATGAATGTATGGAGACTACAAGAAGAGGATGAAGAAGAAAGGGAAGAAAAATGAAGCACATGTTGATGATGATGTTTCAGTAAATCAAGGGGCTGGAGGAGACCCTCCTGAGCCTCCCTCTTCACCATCAAGTTCTAGTTCTTCTTCCTTTGAGCATTCTCATCATTCTCATCATTCTAGCCATAAAGCCTCTTTTAAGAAACCATTATTAAAGCTTGATGTAAAATTTTCTTTACCTATTTTTAATGGAGATGTTAATCCTAAAAAGCTAGATAATTGGATCCGACAGGTTGAAGTATATTGTCGCGTTCAACATATTGATGAAGAGGAAGTTAAAGTGCAATTGGATTCTCTTCGGTTGGAAGGCACCGCTCTCATATGGTGGGAGAGAAAACTTCAAGACAAAAGTAAGTGTGGTAATCTTCTTTCCTCGTGGTTGGAATTTAAATCAGCGATAAGGAAATAATTTTATCCATTCGGTTATTTACATAAAGCAATGATGGAATGGAAAACTTTAAGACAAAGTAAATGTCAAACTGTACAAAGTTTCACATAAGAATTTAGGAAGAAATCTCTTGCATTAAACATTCCTTTGGATTATTATGAAACTTTAATGAAGTATATTGGCACACTTCACAGTTATATTCGTCACACTTTTCTATTGTTTAACCCCACCAGTCTTGACGAAGTTTGTGTGAAAGCCACTCACCTTGAGAACATGGGGAAGCATGTTCAAGAAGATCCCACAAAGAAACTATCCTATCTCCCACATAAGCCATTTGAGAAGTTTAAAAGGAAGGATAAGAAGACCACCACAGTGACGAGATAAGGAGGAAAACCATCTTGCACTCATTGCAAGAAAAGAAGTCACGATGATGAGAACTGTTGGAAACTACATCCAGAGAAGAGACCAAAATAGTTCGGTGGAAAAGGGAAGACAAAAACCGTTGCTACAGTGCAACAAGATCTTGGTTCCAATTCAGGAGATGAAGGAAAGATCACAACGGTTGGAGTACAAGGTAAAGATTCCCTTCATGCTTGTTCAAATTCCAATAATGAATCTCATGATGATGAATGAAAGAGGAATGAATTATTTCACATAAGAGTTGTATCTAAACACACTAAGATAGATACATTATTTGATTTGGGTTCCCAAGTAAACTTGATATTTGAAGCACTTGTGATGCAGGAGAATCTCTCCACGTCAGTCAACCAGCCAACCAGCCACGTCAGTGCATGCATTCAAAGCTGAAGAGAAGTGCAGCCCTCGTTTTCAAATTTGAATTTGAATGTAATTTATGTTGTAGGTTGTTGAGCCATGGAGTCGTTCCTTTGTGCACGCATTAGAGTAGGTAGGCCTTTAATGTTTGTAAGGATGAGATCTAGATCCAGATGGTGGACTAGACAACCCATTCAATGTAATTGAATAGGGTAGGTAGATTGGAGGGAAGCGCTCTAAGAGCCTCCTCATGTAAAATATCTTAGGATGGTAATTATATCTTAGGGTAGAGGGTCTGCGAGTAGAGAGTAGAAGAGAAGGATCTGAGACTTTGTTTATAGTCCGCGCTCAGAACACCTTTGTAAATAGGCATTTTATAAATACAAACAGAAGCAGTTTTTCCTGCAAATATTGTCTGTGTTGTGTGAATGTCTTTATGTGTTCAATGTATGTTGTAGATGTATGTTAGGTATGCATTTGCAGGGGTTTTGTTTTGATTTCAAGCTTGAGAGGTTCTTTGTGGTTTCATGCCAGGAGGGCGTGACAGAGTACTGCAGTCTCTGAATACCAGTGCAGAGAAGCACTTCTGAACTCTGCGGATTCAAACAAAGATGTTCCAGGTGGGCACAGAAGTTGAAATCATCAATTCAGAGAAGACCTATGAGGTTATTGAACACCTCAGAAGGAAAGGCTGTGGAGAAGAACACAGTTGCAGACAAAAATCTCTGAGGAGTTCTGTGAAGCTCTGCTAAGTGGGCATTGAGCAAGTGCAAAGAGTGCACAGAAGAAATTTGTTGTGAGTTATGTATAACTCTACTAAGAAGGCATTGAGACAGTGTGCAGACAGGTACGAGAAGAGAAATCTGTTGAGTTCTGTATTTTGGAGGAAGAATCCACTGAGGGATCTTCGCAGGGTTGCTGAACACCTTAAAGGATTCAACAAGAGGTTGCTTGAGTGAAGGATAGCCAGGAGGGCATCCAAATTCTCCATTTGCAGGAGAAAGGAAGAATGATTTATTTCCTTAGAGATCTGAGTATTTGGAGAAGCTCAGAAGAGATAGCACTTTAGTGTGCGAAGACTCTGTAGGAGTGCAGACATCAGAATCCTTTGAGGATTCTAGAAAAGAAGCTCAGGAGAGACAACGTTTTCATACGCATAGGCGAGGACTCGAAATTGTGGAGCTCACAGAGGAAAGGTAAAGGTCAAGGCCTTTAGTCTTGGAGAAATCTTCCAAGCATCAGAAGAAAGCGCCAAAGCTCGGGAGGAGCAACAGCTGCCGTCGGATCTTCCGAAAGGATCTGGACCATTGAGAGTTTCACATCCAGGGAGCAACAAGAGGAGCGCACAAGGAGGACGGATCTGGACCATCAGATCTTGATCCAAATACCCGTCAGCCGTTGGATCTGACAGGAGCTACGAGAGGTTTAAAGTCTTCGTGAACAGAGGAGTGAAGTCCCGAAAGAGTTGGCTTATCAGGATTTTGACAATCGGGATTTCAGAAGTCCTGAGGACAGGATATTGGGAATCTCCACGGTGAAAACCCCGAAATAGATCTGAGCCGTCCATCGGTTGGGACATGTGGCAGAGACTGAAATTCTGTCGGCATTTCACATGTCGGAACTTCGGGGATCAAAGGGACAAAATGCCGGGACATTTCGGCATTTGATTTCGCGAAATTGCGAAATGATTGAGGACCGTCCATCATAGGAGGATGCGTGGCGGAAATCCTAGAATTCAGGAAAAATCCCGATAGGAGAGTCATTTCGGTATTTCGGGATTCGATGTTTCATGAATCCTGAGGACAAGAAGTACGCGCATTTCAGAAATGAGAAGTCCGAAACCCCGACAAGGTGGAAAGCTCCGTTGTGGGGCCAACTGTCGTCATTTCATCATATTGGAGGTCGGGAATCAGAACTTCGGGAGTTCCAAGGGAAAGAACCCATAGGCATTTCGGTGTTTCAAAACCCGAAATCATGAAACGATGAGGACCTTCCATCTCAAGGGGACGCGTGGAAACAATCTAGGTTTTCGGGGAAAATCTCGAAAGGCAAGGCCATTTCGACATTTCAAGAGTCGAGAGACCAAGAGTTTGGGTGCTTGAGTCGCGAAACCCCGAAAGGGACTGCGATCATATAAGGGGAGGTCATGTGGAACAAAGGTATAGCCCAGAGGGAAAACTGAAGTTAAATCCGTTTCGACAAATCGACATATTGGAGATCGAGAGATCGAGTAGACAGAGGTTCTCGACAACGGGAATCAGAAAACCCCGAAACCCAAAATTTTTGTTGGGGAGAGATTAGGCATGTGCAGAAGCCATGATAGGGGTAAAGGAAGGACCTGTGGATCGGGTTTTTAACAGATATTCCAGTAAGGAATGGAAAGAGCCACTTCAGCTCGAAGGTGAAATTAGAACGATCCTTAAGACCGGGAGGTCAGGCACGGGACCTGCTGAGGTAGGTACCCGGCATCAGCGTCGTCAAGTGGTATCAGAGACATCAAGTGGTATCAGAGCGAGAACTCTGTTTGTATATTTCAAGCAGAGGGAGAAGATAAAAGGAGACAGAGTGTTGGGAACTCTGTAGATGACCACTTGCAGATGAGCATCAGATTTTCCAGGAGGGCAGACAGAGACAACAACATGGCTACTGAAGGTCGTAGGTCTGCTGGGAGGAAGAGAAAAGCAGAAAATCTTGTAGAAATAGATAAAGAGCTCGCTGATATAAGGGCAGACATAGAAAGGCTTGCATTATGGATGCAACAGAAATCCAAGCCAAGATGGGTATATGAATGGCCCATGAGGAAGCCGAAGGTAAAATGGCCAGTCAAGGAGTTGAGATCAGCTGAAGATTTCACGGACTGTCGGGAGGACAACCAAGGAATTTCACATTTCCAGCTGGGCAATGAAATGAGGTCGTTGCGGGATCTCAGAGACTGCCAGGAGGGTAGTGGAAGCATCTCAAATTGCCAGGAGGGCAGAGATAAGGATACGAGACTGTCTGAAAGTCTCATGGACTCAGAGGTGAGTTCAATTCAGCAAGGGGTGCTGATGAAGATGGGATTGGTTGATCTCATAGTCTGCCGAGGAAGCAGTAGGAAAATCCCATATTGCCAGGTGGACAGGGATGAACAGATGAGACTATCTGAGAGTCTCATAAACTCAGAGGTGAGTTTGGATCAACAGATGCAGCTGACAGAAGAGGAAGATCGAAGAAATCTTCTAATGATTGGGGGAATTTAGATATTCCTACCATTTGCCCAAGAGGAGGCAGAAATATGTGGTGCAGATGCAACAACATCAGAAGAAAGGAAGCTAGCTGGGATTGTCAAAGAAGAATTGGAGCAGGTATTTGAGACTACCCAAGTAGAATAATAAGAGGATGATGAGCATTCCGAGGAATGGCTCAATATTTTCAGCCAGGAGACTGAAAAGACTGCAACCTGGGAGTTTGCAGAAGAAGAAGAAGAAGAAGAAGAAACAAACAACATTAGTTTGGCTGATATGTATGAACAAATTAAAGCCTTGGAGATAAGGGTAATAGTGCAGGGCATGCACATCCAACAGGTGAGGTTGGAAGCAGATGACGAGGATGACATGGGAGATCATGATGATCTTCCCATCTGTAGAAAGAAAATGCAGCTGAGGAGACTGCATGAACAGGGCCAGCCATTTCAGCAGTTGGATGAGGTGATAGAAGACATCAGAAGGCTAATGGTAGAGTCAGCAAAGACTGCTAGCAAGGAGAAGCTGGGCAGAAAGGCAACAACAACACAACAACAAAAGCAGTAGCAGCAACAACAAAGAGATGGGGCAAGGAGGCTCCAGAAATTTGTTTGGGATCCAGGAGGATTTCAACAGTTGAGATGGGAAGCTCATGAGCAGGAGCTCATGAATTTTGTAGCTGAGGAGTATTATGCAGAAGAATCTCTCCACATCAGTCAGCCAGCCAGCCAGCCACGTCAGCGCATGCATTCAAAGCTGAAGAGAAGCACAACCCTCATTTTCAAATTTGAATTTGAATGTAATTAATGTTGTAGGCTATTGAGCCATGGAGCCGTGCCTTTATGCATGCATTAGAGTAGGTAGGACTTTAATGTTTGTAAGGCTGATATCTAGATCTAGATGGTGGACTAGATAATCCATTCAATGTAATTGAATAGGGTAGGTAGATTGGAGGGAAGTGCTCTAAGAGCCTCCTCATGTAAAATATCTTAGGATGGTAATTATATCTTAGGGTAGAGGGTCTATGAGTAGAGATCAGAAGAGAAGGAGTCGAGACTTTGTTTACAGTTTGCGCTCAGAACACCTTTGTAAAGAGGCATTTTATAAATACAAACAGAAGCAGTTTTTCCCGCAAATATTGTCTGTGTTGTGTGAATGTCTTTGTGTGTTCAATGTATGTTGTAGATGTATGTTAGGTATGCATTTGCAGGGGTTTTGTTTTGATTTTAGGATTGAGAGGTTCTTTGTGGTTTCATGCCAGGAGGACGTGACAGAGTACTGCGGTCTCTGAATATTAGTGCACAGAAGCACTTCTAAGCTCTGCGGATTCAGACAAAGACATGCTAGGCGGGCACATAAGCTGAAATCATCAATTCAGGGAAGACCTATGAGGTTGCTGAACACCCCAGAAGGCAAGGCTGTGGAGAAGAACACAATTGCAGACAAAAATCTCTCAGGAGTTCTATGAAGCTCTTCGAGGTGGGCATTGAGAAGGTGCAAAGAGTGCACAGAAGAACTCTACTGTGAGTTCTGTATAACTCTGTCAGGAGGGCATTGAGATAGTGTGAAGACATGTACAAGAAGAGAACTCTGTTGAGTTCTGTATTTTGGAGGAAGAATCCACTGAGGGATCTTCGTAGGGTTGCTGAACACCCTGAAGGATTCATCAAGAGGTTGCTTGAGTGAAGGATAGCCAGGAGGGCATCCAAATTCTCCATTTGCAGGAGAAAGGAAGAAGGATTTATTTCCTTAGAGATCTGAGTATTTGGAGAAGCTCAAAAGAGATAGCACTTTAGTGTGCGAAGACTTTGCAGGAGTGCAGACATTAGAATCCTTTGAGGATTCAAGAAAAGAAGCTCAGGAGAGCCAATGTTTTCATACGCGCAGGTGAGGACTCGAAATGGTGGAGCTCGCAGAGGAAAGGCAAAGGTCGAGGCCTTTAGTCTTGAAGAAATCTTCCAAGCATCGGAAGAAAGCGCCAAATCTCGGGAGGAGCAACAGTTGTCGTCGGATCTGCCTAAAGGATCTGGACCATTGAGAGTTTCATGTCCAGGGAGCAGCAGGAGGAGCGCACAAGGAGGATCGATCTGGACCGTCGGATCTTGATCCAAATACCCATCAGCCATTGGATCTGACAGGAGATGCGAGGGGTTTAAAGCCTTTGTGAACAGAGGAGTGAAGTCTCGAAAGAGTTGGCTTATCGGGATTTTAGAAGTCCTAAGGACAGGAGATCATGAATCTCCATGGTGAAAACCCCAAAACAGATCTGAGCCATCCATCGGTTGGGACACGTGGCGGAGACTGAAAGTCTGTCGGCATTTCACATGTCAGAACTTCAGGGATCAAAGGGACAAAATGTCGGGACATTTCAGCATTTGATTTCGCAAAATCGCGAAATGATTGAGGACCGTCCATCATAGGAGGACGCGTGGCATAAATCCTAGAATTCGGGAAAAATCCCGATAGGAGAGCCATTTCGGTATTTCGGGATTCGACGTTTCGCGAATCCTGAGGACAAGAAGTACGTGCATTTTGGAAATGCGAAGTCTAAAACCCCGACAAGGTGGAAAGCTCCATTGTGGGGCCAACTGACGTCATTTCATCATATCGGAGGTCGAGAATCAGAACTTCGACAGTTCCAAGGGAAAGAACCCATAGGCATTTCGGTGTTTCAAAACCCAAAATCGCGAAACGACGAGGACCGTCCATCTCGAGGGGACGCGTGGCAACAATCTAGGTTTTCGGGGAAAATCCTAAAAGTCAAGGCCATTTCGACATTTCGAAAATCGACATTTCAGGAGTCGAGAGACCAAGAGTTCGGGTGCTTGAGTCGCGAAATCCTGAAAGGGACTGTGGTCATATAAGGGGAGATCATGTGGAACAAAGGTATAGCCCAGGGGGTAACTGAATTTAAAGCCATTTCAACAAATCAACATATCGGAGATCGGGAGATCGAGAAGATAGAGGTTCTTGACAACGAGAATAAAAAAACCCTGAAACCCAAAATTTCTGTCGGGGAGAGATCAGGCATGTGCAAAAGCCGTGACAAGGGTAAAGGACGGACCTGTGGATCAGGCTTTTAATAGAGATTCCAGTAAGGAATGGAAAGAGCCACTTCAGCTCGAAGGTGAAATTAGAACGATCCTTAAGATCGGGAGGTCAGGCGCGGGACCTGCTGAGGTAGGTTCCTAGCATCAACGCCATCAACTTGTCAAAAAGATGGATCTTGAAACGAAACCACATCCAAAGCCTTATCCTCTTGGTTGGGTATGTGATAAAGAAAAAATTAATGTCACCAAACAATGTAGGGTCAGATTTGCTATTGCTTCAAAGTTGATTGATGAAGTGGATTTGGATGTTATATCACTTGATATATGTGGCATAGTGTTGGGGAGTCCTTATCTTTATGATATAAAAGAAGTCTTCTTTCGTCATGAGAAAAAATACCACCTTACTAAGGGGGGAGTGGAATATATTGTTAGAGCTCACATCATGAGGGTAAACACAACACTTGTTAGTGCGGGACAAATGAAGAGACTCATAAACACTAATAAGAGATATGTACTCATAGTCGTAAGGGAGAAACATGTCGTAACATCCGATGCTTTCCAAGGATGTGATCCTTCTCATAAGAAAGAATTAATTGGTATTATTTCTAAGTATGATGATATTTTCCAGGAACCAGATGAATACCTCCTAAGAGGGGAATCCAACATGAGATACATCGTTAGCAGGATTCTCGCCTTCCTAATGTGGGCATGTACAGGATGTCAGTTGTGGAGATGATAGATATCAAGAAGCAAGAACAAAGCTTATTGGATCAAGGGGTCATCAGGCCCAACTCATCTTTGTGTAGTTCTTTGATTGTGATGGTGCCAAAGAAAGATGGCACATGGTGAATGTGTGTCGATTACCGAGCCTTAAATAAATTCACGGTGAAAAAATGATACCCTCTTCCTCATATAGATGATTTACTTGATCAGTTAAAGAATGTTGTTTATTTCACTAAGTTGGATTTGCGCAGTGGATACCATCAGATCAGTGTTGCAGAACAGGATGCATGGAAGACTGCCTTTAAAACCAAATAGGTATTGTTTGAGTGGTTAGTTATGTCGTTTGGGCTTTGTAATGCTCCGACAACTTTCATGTGTGTGATGAATGATGTATTTAGGCCTTTTCTAGATGATTTTGTGATTGTATATTTAGATGACATTCTTATTTTTAGCGGGACTTGGGATGAACATGTGAGGCATGTAAAGAAAGTATTGGATACTTTGCAAAGGGAAAAGTTGTATGTAAAATTGTCCAAATTTGAATTTGGTAAGACTGTACTTGTGTACTTAGGTCATATTGTAGGAGGAGGACAATTAAAAATTGATCCTTCCAAGATTGATGTAATTGTAAATTGTCCTGAGCCCAAAAGTGTAACTAAGATACAAAGCTTCTTAGGTGTAGTCCAGTATTGGAGGAGGTTCATTTCAAACTTCTCCTTCATAGCATCTCCTTTGCATGCCTTAACCAGTGTGAACAACACTTTTTAGTGGGGAGGAAAGAAATACAAATCTTTCGATACTTTGAAGGAAAAGATCAATATCGTACCAGTATTAGCATTGTTGAATATTAAACAGACCTTTGAGATTGAGATAGATGCCAGCAGATACGCCATGGGTGCAGTATGGATGCAATATCATAAGCCTATCTGTTACCCCTCTGAAACCTTTAACCAAGTTGTTTTTAACTATCCTACATATGATAAAGAGTTGTATGCATTAGTTCAAATAATAAATAAATGGAAACACTACTTGTTAGGGAAGGAAACAATCATACATACAAATCACCAACCCTTACAGTATCTCCAAGTACAAACCAAACTGCAACAATCTCGACACTACAGATGGATGGGTTTTCTACAACAATTTCATTTGGTAATCAAGTACAAAAAGGGTACAAATAACAAGGTAGTTGATATGCTTTCTAGACCTCCTATTGTTGCTTCTTTTATTTTGAAGAATACTTATTTATCTCATGATATCTATGTGGAACAATATGACATTGATGAAGATTCTAAAGAAGTATATGAGGAGCTAACCCATGGTGCACAGGTAGAGAACTATTTTCTGCAGGGAAAACTACTCTACCATCTTGGAAAGCTATGTATTCCTACAAGTGAACGAGTCCATGTAATATGAGAAGCTCACACTTCTCTTGTGTCTGAAAATTTTGGGGTAGGAAAAAATATGGCTCATTTGCAGAGGTTTTGTTACTAACCTCAAATGAAAGCAATTGTAACTAAATATGTAAAGGGGTGTGTGATGTGTTCTACTTGTAAGCCCACTAATAGAAAACTGGGGCTATACTCACCATTTCCTGTTCCATCCCATCCATGGGAAAGTATCTCCATGGATTTTGTAGGGGAGTTACCAATGTCGAAAGGGGGTCATGACTATTTGTATGTTGTAGTGGATATGTTCAACAAGATGTGTATCTTGATGCCATGTAAAAAGCATATCACTGCTAAGAATACTGCTAATCTCTTCTTTTAGTATGTTTGGGTTCACTTTGGGTTACCCACATCCATTATCTCGGATCGAGATACTCGATTCCTTGGGGATTTTTGGCCAAGATTGTGGAGAATGATGGACACCAAATTGAAGAGGAGCATTGATTTCCATCCACAAACCGATGGATAGATAAAGGTTTTAAACCAAACAATGTTAATTTTTCTTCGAAGCTACTGCAACAAGCATCCCAAGTTATGGGATGAACATATACCCTATGTACAACATGCTTACAACCAAGCCTTACATTCCTCCACTTGGTGTTCTCCTTTTGAGACATTCTTTTGGTACCTACCTAAAGTTCCTTTGGACTTGATGTATGGGAGAGATGTAGATTCAAATGAAGAAATAAATGAAGACAGAGACCGTACGTTCATCCAGAGGATCCAACGGGTACACCAAGCAGTCAGGGAACAGTTGGAGAAAAGTCAAGCACAGTATAAAGCTTGGCATGAAAAACATAGGGTTGATCATCAGTTCCAGGTTGGAGACCAGGTATGGCTTCACATCAACAAGGAGATATTGAAGGGTGAAGGCAAGAAACTCAATCCCATTCATTACGGACCCTTCACTATTTTGGAGAAAAGTGGTACCAATGCTTTTTGTTTGTATCTTCCACCTTATATGTAGATTTAATCAGTTGTAAATGTAGAGAACTTGAAACTTTTTGAGCCTCCCATAATCATGGATCAGGAGGAGGAAGTTTCAATACCTTTAGTTGATGAGTTTTCTCCTGAGTACTTGGATGAGCTAAAGGAAGATATCATCCTAGACAGAAGGACTAGGACTTCATGTAGGGGTGATGTTGATTATCTTCGAGTAGGCTTAAAGGGAACACATCCAAGCAAGGAAAAGTGGATTGAGAAGGACAAGGTGAGGGAACTCTTCCCTCACTTATCTGTTGATTGATGAAATGTTTTGGTGGTCCAAAAATCTCTCAGTGGGAAGGCGTGATCCAAAAAGGATCCAGAGAAGAATAAAGACTACTCAGAACTCACAGAAGCAACCTAGGAAGCTCAGAATGGCCTCAACAGACAGAGAAAGGGAAAAAAATCAAAATTATAAAAAACTCATAGAAAGTGACATCATCGCGAAGAGCACGTCACAAGCTTTCCAACGGCACAAACGGCTAGTCAAACAAAGTTACGTATCGAAAGATATTCGCTGTCAAAGTCTGGTCAACCTAACCCAGTCAACAGGGGGATGAGTCAACATACGTATTGTTGACGTTAGCATCAATATGGATAACGTCAACATCCGTACAAAATGCATGACATGCACAGGAGGCGACATGTGTCATGCTGACGTTAGGGTGATGTCAGCATGGTGACGTGGCATCACCAGAGGCTGCCACATGTCACTCATATTTGGCCTTTTCAGGACATTTCGTGGACTAGTAAAAATGTGCCATGTGGCAGACCATACAACCATGTGGCAGATCGTACAGTGACATGGCAGGCTAAGTTGGAAGACCGTACGTTGACGTGGTAGTGTGATTGTATAGTGGTTGATGTCGCCCAATGGTTGGCTGCCACGTGGCTTAGTCATGGGTTGCCACATGGCAGTGAGAAAATGCCCAATGATAGCTCGAGAACGAAATTTAAAGAAAAAACAAAAGTTAGCGAGTCCGCCAAATTTGGTGGGACCCTGCCAAATCTGGCACCATCGGACTATCTAGAACCATCGCTAAGTTTGGCAGAACGAACAATTATATATATATATATATATATGTTACAACCGACAAGCCAAAAGGGGAGGCATGCGGGCTCGACCCCCAGACCTCCCCCTCTATACATGACTTAACATATGCTCTGTAGCCACTAGGCCAACGGCCTTACACTGTTTACATCGCCAGATTTTTTATTTAAAAAGTGAATCTGCCCAGTTTTGGGAAGGAGGGGCACGTAAGGGTACAAAGCAACATGCTTTTCAAGACATTTTTCTCATCATTTATTGCAGGTTGTAGGGCATGGAAACTGAGACAGATTTTCTCTTGGGGTTGGGAGTTCCAGAGTCATATTGAAGCATGGAGACAATCATTTTTGGGTAATTCGACGCCATGAATTCAATGGTGTTGTTTGTTTTCTGATCTGAGCAAAGCTTCTACAACTTGATTTCAGAATGAGGTATACTTATGTATTTTTCCAAATTCTTTTACTGAGTTAATAAAAAGAGTTACCCATTTGAGAGTAGGACTCGGAGACGTAGTCCACTAGGGACGAACTCCGTTATCAAGTTTTTGTGTTCAGATTTGATGCTTATGTCTCTTAATGAATGACATTTTCCTTCTTTAATGGTGCACTTTAATTTATGCTCATTTAATGCAATTCTTTATAAGTCATTTCGATGAAAAGATCTTGGATCAGAAAAATTAGACCATTAGGGATTATGATTAATAAATCCAGTCTTTAATTAATTAATTAATCAATTAATTAATTCGACAGTGCTCAAGATTTTACAAGGTTTAACATTCGCTCAAAGTTTTCTAGGCCACCTATATTCATTGACTCACATTTTTAAATACCGCGATGTGCCCTTCAAGACGCACTCTGTGCTCCAAGGGTTCCACTCACCTTTGATTCAAATTTTAATTGCGCTATGTGCCCTTCAAGACGCACTCTATGCTCCAAGGGTGCCACTCTCCTTTTAGTGGTTTTAGTGGTTTTCCAACCCTTGGAGTCAATACTCCATTCAAGCGACCTTATGAGAGACTAAGGGCTTGTAAGGAATAAGGACCCTGCCTTATTATGTGCCCCTTAGAAATCTTCATGAGTGACTGTCTCAGTCTTCCCTCACGACATCATGGATCTCTCGAACCAGGTAATCGTTAACCTACAATTCGAGCCACGATGGGAGTGCTAGTATTTTGTGACAGGGATGTTGCCACACCTCTCCCTTAATATTGGGTTGTTGTGCATGGCCCCTTTACTCCCTATGTGAGTCAGATTAGCAAGCAATCTTCAGCCTGCATCCATCGATGAAACATTGTCAATGATCCATATACAACATCATTATATACCCGATCATATGTCACATATTCATAAATGAAATACTCAAACCGATACAATCCACTCCCTGAATCAATCCAAAGTCTAAGGAGTTCCATTGATGTCATCGACATCCTCAATCTGTCAAGTGTCCTGCACACTCAGGGGAAAATCGTCAATAACATCTGTCAATACATAGATATCAAATAAAATATCATCATAATCCATCAACATCATCATAAGAATCCATAAGTGAAACAAACAACCATATACTAAAACCAGATCACTTGCACGCAAGTGTCCTCAAAGAATAAGTCAATAACATGTGCTTGCAAGAGCGGGATTTTACAATCTAACAAAAAACACTATTTTATCCAAGAGAATCCTATCACTACAGATAAGTTTTAGTACATGAAGTCCTCTTCAAAGATACATTCATTACATAGATATATACATGTGTAGATAAACCCAATCAAATTTTTACTAGAGATAGTTCCCACAACAACATAAAAACTAGAGATTTAGGCCAATCGTGGAAAAGAGGGTGATAATAGCCAAACATTTACCCCCACCTTTCTTCTTGAACACGTTATTAACATCGATCCATTTAAATCCCAACATCATAAGAGGAATCAAAAGAATAATTTATCTATTTGAAAACATGAATAAAACAGATATCAATTAAAATAAAACGATATTCATGAATCTCCTCTATCAATAGAGGCACTTTGTTTTTGCACAATTTGGTTCCTCCTTCAACCACTTAATCACATTCATTGAGTCACCAAATACTTTTTTATCTTTGAAACCCCCTTTTCACCTACCAAAGAAAGAAGGAATTTAAGTGACATAAGCTCAATATAATTGTTAGTGACTTTCCCCAACACAACTTTGAACTTCAGACAATGAGAGTCATTTAAGAACAATGCTCACCCAACACAACATATCTAGGTTTCACCTTGTGTTGCCCCATCAAAATAAGACCATGCCCCTAATTTTTCCACCACCTCCTCAACAACTTTTCTTTGAGGTTTATCCAACTTCTCTTGTGGGAATCTCTTAATAATTCTTAACCCCTGAGACACACACTAAATTGGGGGAGTTTTACTACCTTCAAATAGGCTAGCATTTATAGCTAGCCAAATTCCATAAGCTATAATTATAGGAAGTACTCTAGAATTCTTTACTCCCTAGTTAACACACCAATTCCTTAAAGCCTATTCGATAGAGGATCCACACCAAACATTCTTTAAACATATCAAGCTTCAATTTCCATCTAAACCTGTGACATATATGCATGTGACATTAGGGGGTGAGTGATCGATTCCTCATAGATATTACAAAGAATGCATCTATCGTGACTTGACTAACTCCTGTTTTTCAAGTTGTCCCAAGTCAATTCCTTATTTGTCAAGAAAATCCACATAAAAAAGTGAGACTTGGAGGGGCACTTGAATTTCCAAACCCTACTCTACCACCAAACAAGTTTTCTTTGAATCTGACTCGAGCTTAAGACCTCATAGCCTAATTTTTTAGTGTACTCCCTTGTAGGAGTTTTACCCCAAATAATCCTAGTTTTTCTGAAATATTGATAGGATATATTTTAAGGCTTTCCACTCCTCCTGAATTGGTGTATCATTACCCCTAAATTTTAATTTGTTAGTTGAATACCATCCTATCTCCAAATAGAAGTGAGTCTAGGATCTTCAACATGGCCAAGCTTATAAAAACCTATGTCTTTCAAATGTATAAGCTTGTGTAAAAGAAACTCGAAGTTTAAACAACAACCCACCCAAGGGTTCTCCCCTAGTGTAACTCTTTTCCCATTCCCCACCTTCCACACAATACCTTCTCCAATTATTGGAAAAAAATTAGTACAATTTCTTTCCAGATGACATAAGCATTGTGCATATTCTTCACAATATTTATGATCAAATCCTCAATTGATCCTAGGGAAATGTGCTTTTGAGAATAACATGACATTAGAGGTACTTGTCCTGAATAAGTCTATACATAGTGTTGGCTACCAAATCCTTAGAAAAAAGAAATATGTTTTTAAAGCCCCAACCTCCTAGTGCT
Source organism: Picea glauca (assembly GCA_000966675.3). NCBI lineage: Eukaryota > Viridiplantae > Streptophyta > Pinopsida > Pinales > Pinaceae > Picea > Picea glauca. The sequence continues at coordinate 9,937 of JZKD02S1787466.1, read as the reverse complement.
TTGGGAATAGCCAACATTTTCCACTTCACTAGGGGTATACCCCTCTTCTCCCTGCAACTAGACCAAAGAAATTTAAAGAAGATTATCCTCAAAATGTCTATAACAACCTTTGGAATCTAATAAAGAGACATTCAATTAATTGGAATGGACTCCAAAATAGCCTTTACCAAAATTAGTGTGAGATCGAATGATGACACCATACACTTATTCTTTTCTTTACTTTTGTAATCAAACAAACCTAATCTTTCTTGAGGTAAGAATTTGATTTAAGTTTTGGACCCTAAGTACTTCAATCCCTCTTCTAGAACACACTCTTTATATGTAATGATCTCATTAACATAATTCTTGTCTTCATCAATAACCGTCATATACGAAATAGATGATTTACCAACATTTATCATCATCTCGTGGTCTGACAATAAGGTTTTAGAATCTCATTAATCCTATCAAAATCCCTTATTGACCCATCACAAAAGATTAAAATGTCATCAAAAAATAGTAAGAGAGAAAGATAAAAGGAGCCCTGACCTTAAGGTCCTTGAAAGACCCATTCCTATTTGCCTCATTCATAGCTTTGTTAATCCCTTAAACTACGATAAGAAAGAGAAGATGGAACAATGGGAAACCCTACCTTCTAGGGCTAAAAAAGAGAAAAAAAAACAACCTCATTAACCAAGACTGAAAATGAAATAAAGGAGACACAACTCATCACCCAATTGACAAATGATACACACAAAACAAAATAAATCAACATATGTGTAGAATATTCAAATTATATAGGCTAAATTTTTTAATTATTATGCTTGTAATGCTCAAAATGTAACATTGAGAACAAAAATTCTAACTTACAATTATTCAGTTTAACATATATTTGTAAATGAGTTTCTTACATGCACGTAGAGTCTTCAAAGTATATTGACTTTAAATTCTTTGAACAATATAAATGTACACTATCATTAAGCACACATAACATACCTTTTCATTACTAATTTTGTGACAAGATTCATAAAATATAGGGGACTTAATGGTTAGTTACCTCAACAGTGCCAAGAAACATGTATGATATACCATACATTGCTTTCAATTGTATAATAACATGGTTGTTTCTAAGTTGGGTAGACCTCGATGATGTCCAAAGAGAGGGGTGGTGGAAGTAAATTTCAAGATTTCAAAGAGAGTGTTGACAATATGAGTATTGTTCCCAAATTCATCTTATTGGAATGCATTTGACAACATCCCCTCCAAGGCATGGCTATCTCATAAGAAATCATCCATATCATGCTCTTTATCATTATTTTCAACCCCAACTTTTGAAGAACTAGTGCCACCATCATTATGAATTATTGACTTAAGAAATAGTGGGAATTGAATAGGTGGTTGATCCAACCATGCTTGGTATTCTTTCTCTTCAAGTTGTGATTATTTAGAAACATTACCTTGATTTGACATCGTAATGGGGTGAAACGATAGATGATAGACATGTTGCTCATCATCTGAATCTTGATTGCAAAATTATTGAACATTAAATCAATGATATTATTAAATATAATGCAATTAGTTTGTTCACACATTAAACCAAACATTTAACAAAAGAATTGAATTTTTTTCTAATACACATGCACCTAACCACTTTAGAAAACAAATGTTGAATTAAGAAAGAAATTTACTTTAACTTCGTTGAAAATCCAAAAACACAATTAGTCAATGATCTTTTTCTTATGACCCAAGGGGATGTCTAGAGGTACTAAAGTTATAGTTTACTAATAACTAGGAGACTTACTAATTATTGCATGCACAACAAATTATCATGATTCCTTCATTTCTATAAATATTGTTTTTCATTGGAGTGTTCCTCAAATAAACAATTTTCACTAAACAATGAGATCCTACAACTATTTATGAAGCCAACAATGTTTCCATGAGTGCATGGACTTGGAACAAAACTTGTAGGCATATTTGTTCAAGGGTTTTGTATAGTTGCACACTGGAATACTTAATGCTCCCTATAGAGGTAAATTCATGTAACATGCACATCATTGTGTATGATTGTAGAAAGCGCACTAATAATCCCAAAGACATAACAAGAGATTGATAAAGTTTTGGGCTAAAAGTGGTTACATTTTTTTTTAAAGACATATTCAATTATGTAGGTATTTTGTTGGTATAAGATGATTGATAAAATATCAAGGCAAAATACTAACTACAATGAGTGCAAGGGAAGCACATCTCGAGAAGAGTATGGAAGTTACTTGACGTTTTAAAATAAAAATAATATTTTATGAATTACCTGCGGGTTTAAATGATATGTATTGGTTAATGTGTGTCAAGTAGAGAAAAAACTTGAAAATATTCGAGAAGATTGTTCACACTCTAAGTGGAAAAGAGAGTAAAGGTTTTATGAAAATGTTGAAAACAAGGGAAGGTGGATCAAAATGTGATAAACATGAATTTTTTTTTGAATTTTTACTAATTATATACTTCTTAAAAATAATAGCTAAAAGGTTTCAAACATTTGATTTCACATACGTTGAATGTTGTGCAAGGAACCCCAACAAAGGAACAAAATGTTAAGAAGAGAAAAATTACAAAGGATGTAAAAAATGATGAATTGGCCCTCAAATTCATTTGGAGTGGTATTGCAAGTTAATGGAAATGGAAAAATGTTTTATAATAATATGAGGGATATACTGGAAAAAAAATCTAGATGTTCTTTTCACTTATAGTCCAAAAATCAATCCAATGAATCCAAGAATAAGGTTATGTTTAAACTAGAATAAGTGTTTTTAGAGCAATATGCAATGAGATCTATAAGAAATGTAATAGAAAGTTCACACAATAACAAAAAAAGTGTCATTTAGAAAAGTATTATTGTAAAACATATTTTTCTATAAAATGTATATCATAGTCCAAAAAATTAACAAATTAATATTCTTGCTATATTTACTTCATACAAATATTAAATTAATTTTATTGTTCTTTTTGTTTTTCAAGTTAAAAACATAAAGATATCAAATGAGATGATATCTAAAACATGCCAATAGGGATGTCCAAAAATGTGTAGAAGGAGATCACAAACTTTATGAGGAGTACTTTCATTTTCTTCACTTACATTTCATATTTGTTGTGTTTTTCATATTTTAATTTACAATCATCCATATATGTTTTCTACAAGATGCTCACATATAAAGAAAATGCATATGAGCATTGATTGAAAATGAATTAAGTATAGGTTGTGACTATATGTTGGAGTATCAATGATTAATAGAACAATTTGTGAATTTCTATGATGTTTTACATCACTTATTTTATAAATAACGAAACAACAATAAACTATTAATTATGTTTAAACTTCATCATGGTGTATAAAACTCATTGGAAATGAAGTATGGAGTGGAGCCAATAGAAGATATGTTGCAAGACRATATGATGCACACCTTAAAAAAAAWGTGTATTGTTCATGGGCTCATGRTGATAAATTATAAGTTTATGATTCACACAATCACATATATTATACTATACTATGTCTGTATCTAGAAGATCGAGTGGTTAAAAAAATTAATCTAATAAAATAAATAYYGCAAATAACCCAAGTGCTACATCCTTTGCCAGTGATGAAGAAATGAGGAATTGAAGTAGCTTGAGAATTCACAATAGCTYGAGTGATGAAGAAATGAGGAATTGAAGTAGCTTGAGCATTCACAATAGCTTGAGTGATGAATCATGATCAATATAATTGAATATTACAAGTTTTRTATTTTGGAATTCTTGTCTATAAAAATCGAAGATTTTGTTTAATGCAAACCTTTATATTGTGTCATTTGGTATGACAAACTATCAATAATAATAATAATAATAATAATAATAATAATAATAATAATTATTATTATTATTATTATTATTTTGTTTATCAAAAACCTTTATATTGTCCCATTTTGTTGGACAAAAGGTTCCTTACATTTTATATAATAAAATGGGTTTACTTTTGGGTAAAACCATGAAGATGGGTAACACTTTTGCTTGTTTTATGAGAATTTTTATTTTATTTTAACATGTTCTTCAACTTCCGGTAAACAAAAGTATTTTTTTTATTTAGAATTTTACTTTACTGTAAAAACAAAACTTGTGAAGAATTTTGTTAGATTTCTACTGACTATTTTTCAAATTTTTTTATTGATATTTTATATGTCAATTTGGCAATTGTTTGACACTATGTTCCTTAAAAATGAAGGGAAAGATAATGAGTTATTTTTTCCCCCAACAATGTATCCATTATTAAACTTTTGTTTTTGACTAATGAAATATACTGCACCAATCTATAGAGACTCTTTTTGTGATGAATATAGTTTTGAATCTAACGGATGAATATTATAATTTCTATAATTTTTTGAAGTTTACCAATCTGAAAACGTTACATATTTTAAACACATGTTTTCCCCCACCATATATCTATCTTAATTTTTACTTAAAAGTAAAATTTAAAAATACCCTTTTGAAGAGAACAGTTTAAGGATTATGAATATAAATTTTCCATAATTTTCTGCTGTGTATTTTTAGAGATATGTATTTTTCATTTCATTGAATCATAATCTGACCTAAAAATATTATGCAATGATTTTTTTAATAAAATTAAATAAAATTAGATAAAAACAATGAAAATGAAAACAAATTATATCCAATAAAAATAGATTCAATTTTAAAAATGTTGGTATTGATTATGAAACTAAATTCTGAGTATTTGTAGAAGTCTACTACCTCCAAAGATCAAGTAGGATGGAGAGAATTTGCAGTTTCCTACAAACGGTCCCATTTTCGAGTTTTCGGCCGAAATATTCTTTCGGCCGAAACCTAGTTTTTAACGAAATCCGTTAAAAATAAATGTTTCAGTCGAAATATGTTTACCACAGGAAAATAATTCATCCGAAAAACATTGTACATGAATTTCGAGTGCGTCGTTCAATTTGGCGTGCAAATTTTCGGCCGAAAAAATCCTAGCAACATTTTTTCGGCTGAAAAATTGCCGCTAGGAATTTTTGAGACCCGATTGTCACGAAAGTGTTACCCATGTTCATGATTTTACCCTATTCTATTACATAGTACATTATTGTTAAATTTCATGTTTCCTCCATATGGCTCTAGGAACCTGGAACTTTTGAGAGAAATAGAAATGGTTTCTTACTGAACATGATCGTATACCTTTTTACTAATCCAAAAATTATGAGTTGGTGTTGTGAATTTTTGTTTATGATTGTTGGAAAACTGACTTTGTTTCTTGAGATGGCATTGGTTATTATATTTTGGTCTCTAGACACATATATGGAAGACTATATAATTGATAGTACTTAAACCTCCTAATGCTAATGCACTTATATTGAGGATATTTTTTCTAATATTGTGTAGGAAAACTAGTGTAGGTTTTTGGATTACCTATTGGATAGTATGTATGTAGAATGGTAGGATGAAGACAAATATAGAATTCTCTATTTTGAAATTTGATCAATGAATGTTGGAAAACATCTATCAAATGTGATTTTATTTTGAGTAATAAAATTGCGATTTTTTTTACGAGGAAAAAATGTTATGTTGTTGATTAAATATATGAATCATTTGCATTATTAAAATGAAAAAAAGTGCAATCCATTGATGTATTTGATTAAAGGATATCATACATTAATACAATGAGTGTATTCAAAATAATTAATTAAAATATAAAATCAATAAACAAAAACAATTGATTTTCTAATAAGTATTTGAAATTTAAAAAAAATAACAAGAAACAAGAAATCACATTTGCATACCTACAAAAATATTAAATAGCACGTGGAGAATTTTGGCAATAAAACATATTGGGCATTCATTTGTATGCATAAGTGTGTTTAAGTTGTTTGTAAGCACTATTGTGTATCAATAATTTGTGTGCATTGATGCATGTTCAATATATAAGCATTGATATGCATGAGATTATAGCTCAGAATAATGCTCCTTAAGTGTATGTATGCATCGATGCTTTGTATGTATGAGAGCATGGTGCTATTTATAAAATACAAACATCGATGTGGCTAATGTGTATTAGTGTATTTTTAATTGGTGAAGCACTAGTGTTCATAACTATACTAAGCATATCAATGCTCCTTATTAAAACATATACATTGTTACCTTCAATGATACCATTACAATGTTGCCATTCTTACTTCTATCGTTTTTGTTACTATTACTATTACCATTACCATTACCATTATTGTTATCGATATTTCATTATGTGCAAGGAGATATATCACACAGGTGTTTAACAATATATAGTGCATCGATGCATTATATTATATAATACAGATCAGTGCATTGTAATGAGTGGTGCACTAGTACACGATACTATATGAGAATCACTAATGAGAAAACATCCACTAAAACCTTTGGTCGCCTATATTTTTCATTATAATAAACCTATGCTTTCATTATAAGAATTTTTTTTATAATTTTACCCAATCCCGTAACACTAAAAACATTTGTTAAAACCTCGGCAAGAGCACGTTTTCCTTGTAGTGTTTATTTTTTCATAACTTCTCCAATAGTGAGAAAATTAATTTTCCATCTTTAAAGGCTCTTCCCCATGTCAAAGGTTGGTAAGATTCTTACAATGTGCAACATGTCATAGATTTTGAATTATATGTGATAGATCCCACTTGGGGGGAATTTGGCAATGCCTTCAAGGATGAGTATTTACTTGTTGGAAACAATGAAGACTAATGCATGATATGGATGATCTTGTGCCAATGCAAATATGAAATTGTGCCACAATACACCAATGCCTTTCATACCCTACTTGTAAAAATAGGTATTCAAGGTTCTTAGAAACACTTGGTTCTAAAATACTATAGCAACCTACACAAATACATCCAACATAAATGGATTCATTGGAAATGTCTTTGTTAGGAGTCACTTACCATTATGTCATCAATGTTGAGAAATGTCTTTTTTTGAAAAATATGTAAGAAAGGGTTTGGGGCCTAAAATTAACAACAACACCAGAAGGCTAAAGGCGACTCTAAATTTCAGAATAATGGACAAAGTAAAGATAACCAAACTCAAGATAACCATTCAAATCCACATCCAAGAATAAAAACATGATGTTAAAGAAGGACATGAGAAAGTGGTGTAACTGCCACAAAAGTCCTTGGCACAAAACTGATGAATGACACACCAAATAATCATTATTTTCCAAGTTGAAATCCTCATACTCTTATGCAATCCTGTTGCAAACACAAGACTTAAGAGTGACCTCAATTGTATGAAAATGATCTTGACTTCTTTGCTACATATGAGGTATTGGTCATACGTAAACAAGTCTTGGATTTCACATTGAAGATGGAATTTGTGACATCTTTGTGTTCCTTAAAAAGAGTGTGAGAAGATGATTTGAGAGGCACACTATAGTAAATTTGCAAGGAATTTAAGCATGGATAAGATAATGGAAATGTTGAAAAATTACTTATACTAGCTAAAGCTCCAATATGACATCACCAAATATATCAAATTGTGTGTTTCATGTGCCAGTGTTAATATTACAATCAAGATGCAAGGATTTTACATTGCTATGGATACTCTATATAAGCCTTGTGAGTCAATGTCCATGGATTTTATGTTAGGTCTACCATTAACCAAGCATCTTAACAATTGTGTCTTTTTGGTTACTGATATGTTCTCTAAGATGGAAATTTTGTCTTCCTATAAGAAGAATGTCATAACATAATTTAGTATTAATATATTCTTCGAGCATGTTTGGTTTGATTTTTGGTTTCCCAAGACCATTGTTTATGGTAGGTACATAAGGTTCCCTAATATATATTGGTCCAACCTTTGGCATGTGATGAGCACCGCCACACACAAAACTAACCAAATTGATTGCCTTCCATCCTTGAAAATATGGAAAAATAGAGGTAGTTAACAATAGGAGTGTACATATCCTCAAAATATACAACTCCAAGCATCCATGTACATGGAATGAAAGACTTCCTTATGTTCAACACAACCACAAGAGAAGACTTCACAACTCTATTGGTCACAACCCTTTTTAGTGTGTCTGGGGTTCTGACCATTGGCCCCTAATGATGTATATCTACCCATCGCATTAACATATGGAGAGTCTTCCTATCCTTAGAACAAGGAAGGCAAAGAAAAAAAATTCATTGGATAGATCCAATAGATCCAACAACAAGTTCATGACATTCTATAGAAATCAAATATCAAGTACAAGAAACCACACAATCAACATCAAGTTCATCACAAATTTCAGTTTGGTGATAACATATCGTTGCACATGCATAAGGAGTGGTTTACAGGTGCTTATTAAAATATCATACCACTTTGATATGGGCTTTATACTATTTCCAAAGTTGTGGGAGATGATGCTTTTGAATTGAATAATCCACCCTTTCTCTACTTACACCTCGTCTTTACCATTGATTAACTTTGCCAATACTTTCTACCTTTGATAGACACCTACATCTAGTGGATCATTTGGCCACTACAAAGCTCCATATTGATTGCATTGAGCAAACTAAAGTGGACTAGATCATCGACACCAAGATGAAGAGAACCCTCCAACTAGACATGCAACTTTATCGGGTTATCAAAGTAGGGAAATTTCTTCACCAAGGATGATCTATATTGGATCATTATAGTATTTATCATCTATATCGATGCTTTCGGAGTGGAAAAAATTGGAGGAATCAACTTGTAGGGTCATTTTAATGGCAAGTTCCAGTTTGGAAAATTAGGGTTTGAAACCTTCCAGATCCATTTTGAGGCATCAAATGACATCTTTTGGAGTCATAAATTTCCTAGATTTAGATAGGATCCCATGAAGTAGTTCTACACATTGATACCTTTCCAATGGTGTGAAAGTCACATCAATCAGAGCTCTATGCAAAAGTTATGCCTCCCACAATTTGACCTACCATGGTACAAGTGGATGTCATGTCAACCACCATTACTTATTCATATGGGGATATCCACCTATGGACTTTCAAGAATATTCTATAAGGTCCAAAACCTTATCGCAATTAAGGGTTGAGAAAGTCAAAACCCGACCCCTATATGGCTATCAGGCAATGTTAAATACTAGGCCACTAGGAGGAGAAGGGGTTCCATTCTTTAGCACTGTATTTGTTCCATAGATGAGCAGAGCACCTAGGAGTGGTATTTTGAGAGAATAATAGAGGATAAGATATTTTGTAGTAGCCATATAGGCCATAGTGTGAAAGTAAACCTTACAGAGAGTGCCTCTTTCTTTGTACTTGCATTTGAAGAAAAGAGAGCAGAGCGACCTCACCTTCTAGTTGTGTTTTCTCTTTTATTGGGTTTTCCAGGTTATATATTGTGTTTATTTTTGGATGGTGTGTGAGTATTTATTTTTGTTCTCTATTTTTGTCATTTCATCTATTTCATACATTTTAAGCAAAAAACTAGTAATTAAAGAATCTAAGATCTAAAGGAAATTAACCTTCACAGTAAAGATTTTCGTCTTTTGTTAGATCTATTGTAATGAACTGTCTAGTGGAATATTCACGACAATTTACATATCATATTGGTATCAGAGTATATTTTCTTGGGGTATTTGTGGAAAGTTGTAGGGATCCAAGAATCGGTTTAAGAAGAAAGTCGCAGAACCCTAGCCATGGTCGACGAATATGTCCATAACAACCATCAAGATCTAGTAGAAGAGAGATTTGTGAGGTTGGAAGAGCTAGTTGTTGGAATATATCACAATATTTCCCTCCTCATGGAGGCTCTAGAAAGAAATCTTAGATCATTAAGATAAGTTGGAGGATCGAACTGAAAGATCAGATCATATGGGAAACTGAGGGATAACGAAGACTTAGAAAATGAGTCATGGAAAGAACTCAAGAAGGAGGATCTGAGTTCTAGTACCTTAAATCCTTCA
>JZKD02S1787455.1:81973-92274 GCA_000966675.3 Picea glauca | reverse complement strand
TGGAGAAGACTACTTGGCTGAAATGTGTGCCCCTCTTGGGAAAATTAATTCTTTCTCTCTCTCTCTCTCTCTCTCTCTCTCTCTCTCTCTCTCTCGTGATATGTTTTAGCACTTGTCTTATGGAATGAAGTGGTGCGCTATCTCTTGGAGGCTCTTTCTCTTGCTTTGATGGTGAAAATTACTTGGTAACTAGGGTTTGTCTTGGCATTTTTTGGAATTGGTAAGAAAAATATGCACTTTGTTATGTTTCTTACTTGTTCCATGGTTGTTATTGGCTAGATCCTTGGAGTATAAGTGTTTACAATCTCCACCAAGTTTTATCATTTTTCTTTGTTGGAAGGGCTATTGCAAAGGTTGCTAGGAGGAGTAAAAGGGTTTGTTAAAATATTGTGTAACTGCAAAGAATATTCTTATCCCCTTATGTGGATAAAATATATTTATTATTGATTAGATCAATCCCCTTTTGTGGATTGATCATGTCGGGTATTGTAAATGACCAAATCCCTTGTTGCGGATTGGTTAAACCCTAATTGTAATAGGCTAAATGAAAAGTCGGCCCCAAAATATATTAAAGTGGGTATAACCACCTAGAATGAGAAGTCGGCCCAGCCAGAATATATTAAAGTGGTTCTAACCACCCAGAATGAGAAGTCGGCCCAGCCAGTGAAAAGACACCCATGTTCAGCGCCTGCCAGATTGTATAAATAAGAGAGGCCAGCGCCTCATTTGCACACACACTCAACTCACTCATCTAGTGCGCAAGTATTGAAGGAAGCTGCAGTTACTGGTTGCCGGAAGAAGGAAGAGAGAGAGAGAGACGCATACTTGAGAGAGGAATTTATGTGTTGTTTGGTTCAGTGTCTTGGCATTGTATTGGCTATCTATATTACGGAAGTTTTGCTGGGTTTTCTTCCCCATGAGGGTTTCCCAGGATAAATATTGTGTATCTTGTAATTGTGTTTCTCTCAGTGATCCTATCTATGGTATTGTTATCTAGTAAATTGAAAGGTAACCTAATAATAGCTTAAACTTTAACATGGTATAGAAGCTAAGCTGAAGAGAGCATCTTTCACAGGAAAAAGAAAAACATCACTGTTGTCGTACAAGAAAATTAGGGCTTTTTATTGAAGAAGAATTTCAGCTCCAAAACCATCTAGAAAAGTGCGCCCTACCTCAAGGAACACTTTGGCATCTTCAACGCACCTTTTCAGTGGCTAGATCTCCCAGAAAGTGAAACCCTAGTTTTCAAAAAGTACCAGAAAACCCGAGTACTAGAAGTACCAGAGAACCAAAAGTACCAGAAAACCAGAAGCACCAGAGAACCAGAAGTACCGGAAAACCAGAAGTACCAAGAAACCAGAAGTACCAGTAATCCAGAAGCACCAGTCCAGAAATTCGATGGGCCAGTTTCAAGGGACAAAAATTGGAATTTTCAGAAACTGACTATACTAGCATACTCGCCCCAGTCCCGCGCATCTTTTTTGTCTATGCAGACTTATGAAGGAAGTATCAAAGAAGACGATAAAGAAAGAGATAAAAGATTTATTTCAGGTATGATCACTCATGAGAGTGACAAAGGTATGTGTTTAGCTATGATAGTAAGGGAAAAATTTGGTAATTTCACTTCTAAAGTGAAAAAGAGTTCAAAAGTATTATTCATGATTAGGGTTTCAAATGTGTACATGGTTGAACAAGTTTTGCTTAAGAAAAGATGACTACTAATCTGATAGGAATCATGATATAATTTTATTACTGCTTATTGTTACTGACTAATTGGCTAAGTGACATGTCTCAGAAAGCATACTGTAAGTAAGTTTACAGGTCTCGGAAGAAAGAACTTATGCCTTGACTTGCAGAAGTTAGAAAGCACGAGAAGGATGTATGATATGGTGACAGTCAGTAAAGACCAAACAGTATCCAGTATTTATATAGGAGGAGGAGGCTCCTAAAGATGTAGAACATAAATGTTCAAGATGAAGAAAAAGATGGATAATCGGATATAGTTGATGAGATGCAGGTAACTACAGGTTGCTTCAGTACCATTCTTATAGATGCAGAGGGAGAAAGTTGATCCAGTATGAAGACAGAAAGAAAGAAATGTTCGAACTCAAGAAGGCACCCAGGATATTACAGAAGAGAATTTCAAGGATGATGATTAGAAGCTATTAGTTTGGTGCAAGAGGGAGCCATGTCTCCGAGTTCGAAATGGAGGATCGTGATTTGAAGCAGTTAGGAAAGCAGATGGATGGTGCCCAGATATTTTGATCAAGATGAAAGTTATCCAGTAGATGGATGGTACCCAGCAGATGGGTAGCATGGTATTATACCATGGAAAGATTTTGGACCACAAGATATTTTTTCAGATCCCATAGCTAGACCTTCGTAGAGAAGGAGAAAGAGAAAATACCTTTGAAGAGAAAAAAAGAGCAATCCCATAGGTAGACCTTCATAGAGAAGGAAAACAGAAGAGACCTTCGTAGAGAAGGAAGAGACCTTCATAGAGAAGGAAAACAGAAGAGACCTTCGTAGAGAAGGAAGAGACCTTCGTAGAGAAGGGGAATGAGAAATTTGCCAAGGTTGCCCTCTGTCCAAGTGTTGAGCTTTGGATACTCTAGGGACATGCTAGAATACTCTCGTAGAGAGGGGTGTGACTACCCTCATAGAGAGGAATGTGGATGTTTCTCCAAGGGGCAGCAGGCAGATACTCTCCTCTGGCCAAGGATTGAGTAGTCTGGGACACAAACCTTGACCATGTGGAATGGTTAGTTGGCTCTTGAGGTTTGTGTCGTGATCCTGCGTGGATCATAGAAAGGGAGCCTAGTCTTGCCCAGGCTAGCATATTAGCTTCTCTAGTTCATGTGGGATGACTAAGAGTGAAGCTATGGTAGTAGTCCTCCCCAATGGATGGGTGAGATAGATTACTACAAGAGAAGGGAGAACATAAAAGGAATGGCAAAACTCATAGAATATCTTTTGTGTGAAGATAAGATATCTTCTATGTGAAGATAAGAAAGAAGTATCTTCTGCGTGAAGACAAAAGAAAGAAAGAGTATCTTCTGCGTGAAGATAAAGAGAACAAAACTTTCGATGATTTATAGATATGCCAGTCACTGATCATGATGCCAGATAACCAAGTGGATGCCAATCGTTACCCAGTTGATGATGTTGCCCAGTTGATGATGACATCTAGTGACCTGTCAAAAGATAAAGAATATCCTTCTTGTTAAAAGGGAGTGTTAAAATATTGTGTAACTGCAAAGAATATTCTTATCCCCTTTTGTGGATAAAGTAAAAGATAAAATATATTTATTATTGATTAGATCAATCCCCTTTTGTGGATTGATCATGTTGGGTATTGTAAACGACCAAATCCCCTGTTGCGGATTGGTCAAACCCTAATTGTAATAGGCTAAATGAAAATTCGGCCATAGAATATATTAATGTGGGTATAACCACCCAGAATGAGAAGTTGGCCCAGCCAGAATATATTAAAGTGGTTATAACCACCCAGAATGAGAAGTCGGCCCAGCCAATTAAAAGACACCCTATTTCAGTGCCTGCCAGATTGTATAAATAAGAGAGGCCAGCGCCTCATTTGTACACACACTCAGCTCACTCATCTAGTGCAGAAGTATTGAAGGAAGTTGCAGTTACCGGTTGCCGGAAGAAGGAAGAGAGAGAGAGGCGCATCCTTGGGAGAGGAATTTCTGTGTTGTTTGGTTCATTGTCTTGGCATTGTATTGGCTATCTATATTAAGGAATTTTTGCTGGGTTTTCTTCCCCATGAGGGTTTCCCGGGATAAATGTTGTGTATCTTGTGATTGTGTTTGTCTCAGTGATCCTATCTATGCTATTGTTATCTAGTAAATTTAAAGGTAACCTAATAATAGCTTAAACTTTAATAGGGTTTACACCCTCCTAGACTTTACCTTGTTAAGGTTACTATCTCAAGGGAGTAAAAGGGATTACACCCCTTGATATTTAGTAGACCTATATTAATACAAGAAGACTCCGTAAACCATCTGGCAAAGCACTAATCTTTATTTGCATTGGAGAAATAAATTGCTTGCATTGGTAAACATGATCTAGAGAGATATTGATTTTGTTCAAGTTGGAATCTTTTCATGATGCTTTAAGCTTGCTAAAGCCTATAGGGCGTCTTGATTGGCCTAGTATTCTTGGAGCTATAACTAAACAAAATCTACAGCCATTAGGGCTGCAACAAATCACTCTATATCTTAAACTTTAACTTGCATTTCAACCGTGGAAATTTTCTTGTAAGCTATTGCTATCATTCTATTGCTAATGGGTGAACTTTTTGTTGGATTACTTGCTTATTTTTGTGGTTGAAACTTGCTGCTGTAGCAACTATTTTCTACAGCCACTTGGCTGTTACAAACATTCTCTGAAAACTTCATACAACAGCCCTCTAATACCACTAAAGTTTGTGCTAAAGTATTGGGAACTAATCTACTTGTTTTGTGTTTCATTTCTCAATAAATCTTTGATGCTTTGAGTCGTTATATCTGCAGTAATTAGCTTTGTTCCTTGCTGATATATATTCTTGTTGACTTCAGTAGTTTGGGACAACAAGCCTAACATGCTTGTTCACTTAATCTTTGATTTTTTATACTTGTCTCTTCTTGTGTCTCGGGCGGGTACAACTATCTTCCGCAAGTACTCAAGCACTTGAAAATCGTTTACCATCTCTGAGACTTGTTTCCAAGCCATTCTCCACTTAGTAGTTTGACCTATAGGGGTATCACTTCCATAACCTCACTTTCCATCTCATCTCCCCCTAGGGTCACCCAGGATTCCCCCCTTGTGTTGTATTCCTCCTTCACTAAAGCAAAGGGAGGGTTTATCTAAGGTGACAGTGGGTAGAATCTCCCACAATTATTGCCATCTCGTGGATTGGGTCGGGCTTTTCCCAACCTACAGTTTGAGTGATAACAAGTCCAACACGGGGAGAACTAAGATCTCAGGGAGTATCTTGTCTGACTTCAAACACAATGCTCTATGTATTGTCCCAATAAGAAGAATATAAACTATCGGATTTCCCTAGTTCAATCTAAATCTGCACTGACCAGCCCTTGTTCTGCGTGGAACCTTACTCCAGAGATCAAGAAGAAGCTCGCGGAGGAGGGGTCAGGAACATACTGAGGGAAGCTGAGGGGATGGTTTATTTCCAACTTGAAATGCAGAAAAGAAAATTGCAAAAAGGAAACTAAGCTCAACTAATCTAAGAAATTGAAATCTATTCTAAATTAACAAGAAATTGAAAACTAAACTAAGCTAATCTATGAAAACAAAATCTAAACTAATTGTTTTGCAATGCTGTGATTGATTTTATTAATTTTCTTTATCTTTTTAACTTATTGGAAATTGAAAGAAATCGATCCCCCGGGGGGTATTCAATACTCAACACTGTGTAGCMTGTTGTCGTCCTAATACACACTTGCAAACGTGAGCAAAGTCCAACTCACTTAGTGTGTCCTTSGAGGCACAATGCCTAGGTTTACAGTCCACACTGTCACCTTGACTAGAACCTCTTCCTTCTAGGCTTACTCCTAGGGAAGCCAAGGGGGGTAGACCCTAGTTACTAGATATGATTTAACTTGAAGTTCTAGGAGTTGGTTTTAATTAGTTATAAGTTTGGAGGGATGTACTAACTTATGATGCAAAGGTAGAGATTGCAAGATGCACAATAACTTATGCCAAGCAAACCCTTCCCCAAGTCAACTATGACTAGTGCCTAAGGTTGGGCAAGGGGTCAACTATGTTTAAGGAGGTTGATTACAAAGGACTACAAACATTACAAAATTACAATTATTCCACAAAAAGATACAAGTACCTACAACAAGAGATATTACAACAATTATGAATAAGATACATGAGATACACAAGATACAAATAAACAAGATTAACCAAGTGCCTAAATGTGAGAATTCAAAAGATATCAAAACATGAAGATCATTCACATAAAKCCAAGCATGCCCCAATAGATATTGGACTGTTTTTCAATGGMAATCATAAAGCACTCAAGATCCAACAAGATGATGCCTCCAAATGAGATGCGCAACCTCTTGTTGAATCACACCACAAAGAGCATTAACCAAAAGATATGAAATAATTGAAAGATAAATGCTCAACAAAACTTAAAAGATTTAACACTTAGATATTCAAACCACAAACTTGCATGAAAGATAAAAGATATATGTGCTTGCAACTAGTGCTCTAAACAACCGTAAGATATATCCAAAAGAAGATTGCCTAGAAGACTAAGTGGTTAGGAGTTGCTTAAAGATTTTAAAGATTTTAGTTACCCTCATAACTAAGTGTCAAACCTTAATCCTCCTCCCCCTATTGTCAAATATCTGTTGGATGTTCAAGAAGGGAAGGCAACAAGGCCCACCCTAGCTTCACAGGTCGGCCTAAAGAATTGAGTTTTTACAGAAAGGACAGTCCTTCGTGCAGTGAGACCGTCCCCGACCTATCACCTTTCGTTGCCCTCCTCAATTCCCGTTTTAGATTGTGAAGATGGTGGATTTTAAGTGTCCTAGTTGGTCTAATATATTATTAAGGCTTAGGACTAAGTTTTATGATGTGTTGGTGAGTGTTTTGATAAGTTTTAAGTGCCCAAAAACAGTGACTTATGCCCGAAATCGAAACTTAACCAGCTTGTGAAAGTGTGTTTACAAATTACGAAATTGAAGCATATAGACATATATCAAGCATGTAAAGGAGAGATGAAAGTAAAGATCATTCACATCATCATTTACTAAACCATGTATGCATGTAAACTTGAAAAGAGAGAGTGAATTGAAAGACAAGAACAACTTGCCAAGTATAACAGAAAATTGCTTAGATTATCACTACTTAGCCATGTAAGTTAACCCATTTAAAAAGAATGCTAAGAAAATGAAGATGACTTGCTGAAATGAAAGACTTGTGTTCCTACACCATGTACTCAACCATAAACCATTTGCAAACTCAAGGAAATAAAAGCTTGAGAGATAATACGTTTGTCAATAAAAAGAGGATGTTTTAAGACATAACTACTTAACCAAGTATGTATGTTGCATTTAGATGTACTATGGGTTAAGATGTGAAGAACTTAAAGCAAGTAAATGATTGATGCCTCAAAGGCTTAAGCTACGATCTAGTGAGTGAATGATGTCTACCTCTAGAAATTTTAAATCACATAATCATTAGCAAATAATCATCACATCACTAATTTAGCCATACGATATTGGGGGCTTTCTCTCCCAAGGTGTAGGCAATTAGTTAAGCAAAACTTGGAAAGAAATGCAAACCACTCACAATGGCACAAGGTGGAGGCAAGCCTACCAATGTTGTGCCAAAGAGGGTTGGAAAGAGAAATGTAATTATTATTTAAAACAAGCTAGCCACACAACCTTGTCCTAATGACAAGTGGGGCAAAAGAACAACCAATAATGAAATTAGACTAAGTCCTACCCAAACGATATTGGGGGGTTGGCTGAGCCAATCTCTCTCCCAAGGTGTAGGCAGAAAACTAACTTGCAAAAATTTACTTACAATGAATGAAATGGAAACAAGAGAATGCAAGCCTCAAGGGAACTTCCCAGGGGCTTGCTACAATGCTAGAAATGAATGGGTAGAAGAAGAAAATCGTTACCCAACTAGTGGAGAATCTCATGAAGTGTTGTACGGCCGAATGTGAGCAGCATAACCCCTTGTCACTGGTAAGATACTGCAAAAACCAGCAAGCTATTGCTTGCTGGAAATGCTGCACAACACAAGAAATATTACGAAAAAATTATGTTTTTAGGCAGAAATTTTCCACATAAAATTATCCAAGTAAAACAAGATTTAGATGACCTATTTAAGATGGTTAGTTAACTGAAATATGAATGGAATGTGAACAGAAAATTAGATTAAGCAAAGCAAGGAGTTTAAAAGGGCTTTGAGGGAAGACTCCTTCTTGAGGCTATCCCAACAATCCCTTGAGGCAAACTTGCAAAACTCAAGCAATATGTGAGGTATACAAATACATAACATGCATGAATAAGCTAACAATATGAAATACTTCACACCACTAGCTACCCAACATGTATAGACCAACAAGAATACTCTTTGCTAATCTACTCAAGGGAACTACTTTACCAAAGATTTACTCGACACTACACCATATGCAAAATATGAACAATGTCACCTCATATCCAAGAAGTCAATTAGAATACTCTTGATTACTCCAAATCCTCCAAAGCTTTATTAATCCAAATGGGAGAGTGTTGCGGCAACAAGTTGCTCCAAGACTCTCAAGAGAAAATGGGATGGAAGCAAGATGGCAAAGAGCAAGAGAGATGGGTTGAAATTTCAGTAGAGTAACCTTAGCTCAAAGAATGGTGAAGAAATGAGTGCAAGGAGGCTCTATTTATGCTTGGAGAGGCAAACTCACCCCTCTTGGATGATATCCAAGTGTCAAATACCAAGCCAAAGGGAGCATCTCAAGGAGAGGGGCGCACCACTTAGGGTTTGGGTGAGGATTGACGAGTTGGAATGTGAGGTGGAGTGTAGGACCAAGCCAAATGGTGAGGTGGTAGGCTAGGAAGGGCGCACTACTCATGGGATGGGCCCACAAATCAAACGAATGGGGTTTCAAAGGTTTTCATGTGAGGGGGGGGGGCACAATCCAGATCCCCCTAGGGGCGTGGGCGTTTGGGTAAATGAGTGGGTAAGGGGGTATGGAAAGGTTAGGATGTGGGTTGGGTAGGCTAGGTATCATCTCTCTTTCCTTTATTCACCATTACATTACCCCATTAACTTAAAAATTAAAAAAATTACATTTTGACTTCGCAATAAAAATTGCAGTTTTGACTGACTGACACTCCGGGTGGACAAACACCTAGAAAAAGTTGTCCGACTGAGCTGAAACTTGGTCCAAGGGTATAGGGGGTGCCTTTACATTTCTTTTGAGCACAAATACCCCTAGCAAAAGCCCAAGGACCTAGTTTTTACAATAATTGCTCAAAAACAATTAATTAATTAAATAATTAAATTCCCAACCTTAGGAAAATTAATTAATTTAATTAATTAAAAAAAACCTATCTAAACTCGACGGAATTCCGTTGATGAAGGTTGAGCGGATGACACATTTTCAACTGATAAATCCAACTCTGACTTTGATTCTAAGGGAGGCAAACTATTATCTGTCTGATCCACATTTTCCTCCAGAAAAAGCCCATCAAAAGAATCCATGGGGTCCCAAACATTGCAAATGCTCGGGGGTTTTCTATTAAGTTCCATCTTGGTAAATGGCAAAGGATACTCTATCTCATAACATCCCATTTCTACTTCCCGAAAAACAATCTCATTTTCCTTTTTCCTAGGATCTTCCACATGATACTTTCTTTCCAACTCTCTATTTAATCTAAACTCTAAACCATTTAGAGTTGGAATGGTGGCATAAGTTAAGTCCATTTGTAAACTACCACCTAAATCTGCAGCTGTCTTTCTGTTTAGAAACATACCCCAAGTATTAGGCACATCAATTACAATAATGTCCATTTCAATCATGATATCTGGGAATGCAACTAAGTGTACTTGTAACCCCTTAATCAAACCATGCACCTCGATTGTCCTGGTATCCATAGCACAAATGTTATGATAAGGTCTAGAGATTCTCAAGTTCAATTGTTCCATTACTTTCTTAGTCATAACATTTGAAGTGGCTCCCGAATCTAGCATACAATTATGAAGGATAAAATCATTCACAAGCAAGGATAGGAAAAAGGGTCTATTCTTTTGATTCCCCGTATCCATATTTTGTAGAATCACAGGTGCATCCTGATAAGTTCTTGTTGGTGGAATGTCAATACTTTTCTGAGAAGGACAATCTATGGCTTTGAGCAACTTCTCCCTTTGAGAAGGGATCTTCATTATTTCTGACACAGGCACCAACATCTTTGCATTACTTAACCATCCTCCTAAGTCAATGTTTAATTCTGAACGTGCATACATATCTGACTTAGGGCAGGTTGGAGCTACCTTGGGAATGTTTGCTTGTTTTCCATCTTGACTTTTGTTCTTGTTATCCCCGATATCTAGGGATAACTAGGAGATCATGTCTCGAGGCCCACATGGTCCTAGACATGGAGTACCGAGAGCAGGAGTGACTTGAGCATGGCCCTTGAGGGCCCACCTTTCTTCTTGTTGCCGTCCTAATGCACACTTGCAAACGTGAGCTAAGTCCTGCTCACTTAGTGTGCCCTCGGAGACACAATGTCTAAGTTCCAGCCCACACTGTCACCTTGACA
>JZKD02S1787455.1:25001-35315 GCA_000966675.3 Picea glauca | reverse complement strand
CGACATGATTAATCCACAATGGGGATTAATCCTAATAATAAAATAACAATAATAATAAGAATGCTCTTCGCAGTTACATTATTTCAACAACTATAAACTGATGTCTTCAAGTCTTCTACGCAATCCGCCAAAGGTGCAAGTCTACATCGTGTGAATAAAGGAGTTGAGGTTGAACACAATGAGACTTCGTTTGATTATCGGTCATTGAGGTATACCGTTAACAAACGCAAGACAACCTACCGATGATGAAAGTAGGTATCAAGGCATCGAGTACATTCTTACAAGTGTGAATAAAGGAGTCGGGGTCAAACACTTGAAGAATCCATCGATCATGGAACATTGATGTATTCCCAACTGTCGATGGCGAGAGAACCTGCCACTAATGACTTCAAGCCTCTAGGTACTCACAAGACTCTAGGTCATGTCTCCAGAATAGATGAGCTGAAGTCGATGGAAGGAGACCCGCCAAAAGGAGAGCATTAAGGCATCTCTCATCATTCAGCATGAGGTATATAGCAAGAGCTTGATGATTTGGAGGAAATTGTATAAAGAACATGTTCACGAACCAATGACCCTGTGCGTCTTTCGCGTGTGCCAGGTGCAAGTGGTACATGAAAAAGACCCTCTGAATAGAAACCAATAAGGAAAATTGCTGACAAAGGTGAAGAAACCATCAATAAGGCTAATGGAATCCAAGACATTGCATGAATCCCAATGTGTGAATAGATGTATTTCTGTCGAACACAAGGGAAACCACCCAGACAACGACCAATGAAGAAATGTCGATTGTTGGGTTCAAGGTTACCTACCAATGAGGAGAGTAGGACCAGAGTATGCAATAAGACTACAACTTCATGTGATTCTGAGACAAACTGAGGGTATGGCCGACATGCAAAGTCAAGAGTTCTGAGGAATTGCCGACACAGGTTGATAAACATCCTTTGAACAAGAGCATGAGAAATATGGAAAACTCTGGCAACATAGAATCAATGATGAAACTTTTAGATGCAGGAGGCATCAAACAAAACTCTCCATAGGGACTCGAAGAGTAACCAGTCGGGGGAGTAAACTCTCTGTAACGAGCTCAGCTTCCTACAGTCATGCTAAAACCAAAATTATTATAACAAGTGGACTCAAAAATTTTGTGCTCTGTTCAAAGATGACATGATTGTTGTCAATATAAGATAATACTCCCTTCCTGCCCGTCTTTTTTTATTTTTTCATAGTCAAATGAATGCTATGATACAGAGGAGGGAACGAGTGTCGCAAGTAAGCAAAACTAGTTCCAGCAGTGGAACATACCTATGCTCAATGCAAGGAGGTGCATCTGGGAAATGGGCACTCGGGGGGATGTTCCCTCCTAGGTATAGGGTGTGAAGCTGCGAAGGATATAAACAAGGCTCTGCTTGGTTGAGGATGCAAACAGTTGAGGTAAAAGGTTTATAACGCAAAGCGAGAACCGACAATAAGCTCAATACTGCAAGCAAGGGCATGAGATGCAATCACAATTTAACGCCAAAAAATGTCCTTGTTCAAAATCTTAGTCTACTTGGTTTGAAAAAGGGATAAACTTGCACCAAATAGACATCCTTTCAAATCCAATTTACGAGTGTGAAAGAGACAAGTTCACTCGGTAATCTTTTCTCTTTTTGAAAATGAGTCGAAAAAAGAGCTTAAATCAAACTCGGTTGGGAGTCCTCTAGGTATAGGTCAACATGTTTATGAGTGAGAAATGAGGTTCAATATAAAGTCATGTATTATGTATAAGGGACTCCCCGTCCTACGGAAAAAATATCTGCATGGGCACCGAATGAAGCAGAGGATCTAACTAGGGTACCCATGTTTGGTAAGTCTCTACCATTTGATAATGCCACTTCTAATAGTAGATAGAAAGTTTTGTGTCTCTATAAAATGGGTTCGTACCTAAGGAATATGAGTGACAGTCATAGGACGATGCAAGTGTGCATGATGGAATGAATCCCTGTCATATATGTTGGGTAGCGAAAATACATGTCCGAAGTTACGAACGGTCGACATAACATTGAAAACCGCAAGAATCCATGGACAAAACTACAAAGACCAACTTAATCCACCGTTGTATTAGTCCATTAGGCAAAAATATTATCCGAAACTATGCAAAGTGGGTAAAAATTTACTATACATTTTTTACTTTTTACCCAAATAGTGGATTTTGGACCAAATTACCTCTGATCTTCAACTGGTAATTGCGGGAGCTACGAGTGAGGTAATTGACGACCGTCTGGACCAGGTAATTCCTCTTCCCCTCCTCTTTCTTTTCAATGGATTACATTTTGTATTTAGGTTTCAATTTTTAAGTTATTTAGGGCACAAATTAGACGTTTAGGTGTACGCGGGCTACCGTTCATTGGGTAGCATATACGCGGGATTATACGGGGTTGTCCAAAAGACAACCAGCGTATACCCAGCCGTATAGGAGACTATGAACGTTGCAGCTTGCGTATATGTCCGTAAAAATTGTTTTTTTATGATTGCTAACTCAAAAAATGATTTTTTTCTTGTAGGATGGTGCTAGAGTGGAGGGAAAGGGAACATGAGGAGGTAGATGTTGTTGTGAAAAGAGATCCAGGGGCCCAAATGGCCTTGAAAAGATGCGAGTTGTATAAGTTTTGGGCTCTGAAAGGTATGAGGGCCCAAGTGAGATTGCTACAGATGCTTGTGGATTACTGGGATTCATATTGTGAAAGCTTCAACCTTGATGGGCAACCATTAAAGATTCAAGTCGAGGATATTTATTTCTTAACGGGGTTGTCGCGTCGGGGGTGAGGTGGTCAACCTCAAAGCCCGGGGAGCTAGGAGGGGTATGAAAATAGAGGAATACATAGACGCTCATTGCATTGCAGGGATCGAAAAGGTCAGGAGTCAACTCTCCATCCGAGCGATAAACAATCTAAGCCTCAAGATTGTTGTCCTCGTTTTGACACGGATCACAAAATCGGCCTCATTGCACCAGGGATCGAGGTCGCTTATGTTCTACTCAGTAGAGTGCTTGTGACCCACAATGTACGACTGGTGCACCTCACTACTGGCTAAAATGAAGAGCCAGTTGACAGAATGCAAATAGAGTGGTAAGAGGAATTTCGGGTTCGCTTCTATCTTGTGTAGATTTTTCTTTGAGTGGGTTCCATGTTTGGGACCTAGAGTTGAGATCATTCCGTGAGAACCTTGCGATCCAACCATGGCACGATGGACCGAGGTGATGAGACAGCAAGGGGGAGGTAGGGTGCCCATACCCTACAATGATTATTTCTTCTACTGGTGGAGACGACAGTTCATTGCTCTGGATGACTACCCTTATGCAGGGATCGACTTCAGAGGGGACCCTGACATGCCATTACCACCAGGGACCGCCTACGGGGACATATGTATGTCAAAGTTTTTTAAATATTTCATTTTTTTGTATTTTTGTATAGGAAAACAAAACAAAAAAATTGGATGATGTTTAAGTGTTAATTAGACATGTATGTGATGCAGAAGTAGGTCCACAATGGTCGGATGAGCTTCCACGACATCATCGGAGGCACCTGGGAGATGAGGCAATAGGAGGAGAAGCAAAGAGAGTCCTTCAAAACGTGCAGGGAAACCTGTCTCGTTTGACACAAAGGATTCTGATGGTTCAAGTGGAGGATCTGTTGGAGGCTATGAAATGATAGATGGTGGGTGTGCCAAGATCTTGGGTGTGACTCTTTCAGCGTCTCGCAAATGTCATAGTTTGTTATCATGACACTCATTCGACACCACAAGTGTAGATGTCATGTCTTTTGTATTATCGGTTGTATATGTGTATTAAGGGTGCTAGCCCAAATTTTGTACTATAAACATCATATTTTTTGAAATATATATAAAAACATGGTTCTTCAGCTTTACTTATGTTACAATGTGTACATTGATGATAATGTTTTCTTTGATTTAGTTATGTGACAAATGTCAATCTAAAACGAAATTAGCATATGAATCGGATACATAATTAGAACTCCTATGTATGTGATGATCAGTAATAAAATCAAACTGTCATTCTAAAAGTCGTACATGTAGAAATCATCGGAGTAACATAGGGTCACGCACACGGTAACTGTCATTCAACTGACATACTACTAACTGGGAATCCAGGCGAACCTCCAAAGAGAGAATACCATGCGAAATAACATCTCGCAAAAGTTCTATAACGACGTTATATTCAGACACATTATTTGCGGATGGCCCTAGGCATACACCACCTGAAGACACTAGTAGACCCTCGAGTGAGTAAACAACCCAAGCGGAGGAATCTAAATTCTGTGTATGACAACTGGCTCCATCTATGAATCCTAAGTAGACTGTAGACTTCGTTGACATCTTCAAACCAAGGGAAACTCGATAAGCAAGATGAAAACAAAAAATAAAGGGAAAATATATATACACTAAATTACATTAGTATACAAAGAGTTACTCCCAAGCTTGGGGCTCAAGCGTAATATCTTTTCAAGTAGAGCCCATTTCTAGGCTTAGCCAACATGTTCCCTTCATAATCCTCTAATTCATAGGCTCATTTTTCTAAGACACGTCGCACGATATAGGGACCGTTCCACATGGGATAGACTACACACCATGCACTAACTGTAAAGGAGAAAAATCGGTGGTAGTCTTGACCGAGGTTCGGTATGCCCAAAGTGCGGGATATAGCATGATATGCTAGTCATATTTTCTCCGGCTGACAATTTTCTGCAAAATGGCCTTGAGAGACTTGTTCACGACCTCTACCTGTTCATTTTCCCAAGCGTAGTAAGGGGAAGAATGACCATGCTTAAACCCTAGTTTAGATGCTAGCTCTTTCATCATTTCATTCTTAAAGTGATTGCCATGATCAGTGACAATCTCACTCGGGATTTCGAACCTGGCGATAATTTGATTGAATACGAAGAAGGCGACAATATTCTTGTCGGATTTAACTATAGGAACGGCCTCGACCCACTTAGTAAAGTAGTCTACAGATACAATAATGTGTTGATGCCCCCCAACCAAAGTTGGGTTGCAATCCACAAATTCCACCCCCCACTTGGTGAAGGGACCAACAATAATTACTGGATGAAGAGGACCTGGATGCGAGCGCATTTTCCAAGTGAACACTTGGCAAGGGTGACACTTTCTAACCGCTTCAATGCAATCTTTAAAGATAGACGACACAAAATAATCGGCTCGCAAATTTTCTCGGGTGTTGCAAGCCCAGATATATGACCACCACAAGCCCCACTATGGCAATCATTTAAAACAGACTCGGCTTCCTCGTGAGTTAAACAACGACACAAGATATTGTCTACCCCTTTAAATCATTTAAATCTGAAGATCACTTCGGGAGCATTTTCGACCGTCGATCTACTATAGTGGAAGGATAGTGTAAGTGGAAGCATTAACCGACAGCAAGCGGTCTCCACTGTTTATGACCTACTTAGCAAGTGATCACTCCGGAGGAAAATGGATCTGCGTTTATTCGAAACCTCTGAAGTCCCGAATGTCGAAGTCCCGAAGTGGAAATGAGACGTCTGATCTAAGGATCACTTCGGGATAATTCTCGACCGTCAATCTACTATAGTGGAAAAATAGTGTAAGTGGGAGTATTAATCGACAGCAAGCGATCTCCACCACTTATGACTTACTCAACAGGTGATCACTCCGGAGGAAAGAAGGGGTTGAGATTTGAAATCTTCGAAGTCTGGAGACCTGAAGGAGATCTCAACCATTGATCTAAAAGGGACACGCATTAGTTGATTAACATCTCTGTAATATTGACGTACGAAGGAAAGAAGGGGTTGAGATTCGATATCTCCGAAGTCCAGAGACCTGAAGGAGATCTCGACCGTCGATCTGATGCCGGGTGTTCTCTCAATCGTTGATAAAAATACAATGGAAGGATAGCGTAAGCATAATAGCCGAAGTATTGAAGTAATTGGTGGCCATCCATCTCAATGCTTGACTAAGTCCTGGTCGTCGGATTAATCCATGTAAGGATCGAATATGACCATTGATTTGGTTCTGTGATATAATGAGAACCATCTGATCTATTCAGCAAAATCTACTTCAGGAGATTTGAAAGGTTGCGAAAGTCTCGAAGACCCGGAGGGTGAAGTCCTGAAAATCGTCCATCTCATCGGAGATTGAATCGTGACCATTGAATTGATAAGCGCTCGTCTTGACTAACGTCTGATTAACGCCATCGGTCATATGGTAAAGAGATTTAAAAGGAAGAATGCAATGTGTCACTTAAATTGATAAGCCTGTGGTTCTATGCCTATGATCATATGAACATGGTTTGAAGGAAGCCCCTATTTTTGTTATCACAGAGATGAAGGAAATCGATCCATCCTGTGATCAATTTATGAAAGAAAAGAGGATGTCAGGTTTAAAGTTGAAGACCCGAAACGATGATCTCTAGTGGTCCCAAAAGTTGTTGTAAATGAACAAGTTAGTTATAACTTGTCGCACAAGTCGGCCCAATAACTTAAATAAGTTTTGAGCATAAGAAAATATAAATGAAACCATGATTGGTTCAGTGGATGGTGTGCTTGAGGAAGAAGACGGGCTTGTGGAAAAGAGAGGCTTGCTAAGAAAGAGTGGCCTACGGAGAAAAATGAAGGGGATACGGACCTGAGGTCCATGCAAATATCAGAGGAAGAATGTTTTAGCACTAGGAATCACCCTCGGACTGTAATGAGGATAATCCTAGTACCCATCAGTTTATACAGTAAATGTAAATGAGTTTTAAGGGGGTCAAATGGATAAGACTCAAGATAATAACGTTCCAACTCGAAAAATTTGGGCTGGCATTCACAAGCAATTGAGGTCTTGTATCAACTTCAGTCAGTAAGTTGGAGTAAAGGTGAATAGGAGGAATACTTTGGTGAGAAATTGTAGAGGTCTACTATGGACATCAGGTCTTCCAGCAGCCTAAGGAGGAAAAAACTCAAACACAGGATTCTCTTGAATTCAAATTTTCAAGGAAACCGAAAGACATTATAACAACACTATAATCAAACATTCATCATAATACAGTTACAACAATCCATGTGAATCAGTCAACCATGAAATCTCTTAGTATCATAGGAAAATAATATGGAATAAGAAAGCTTACTTAGATTAATCAAGAAGTCTCAAATCAAGTTACATAACCAAAGAACCAGTGTTCTTCATCAAAATATTACAATAAGGGAGCCTAGCTCAACCATCAACCTTAACAAAATATCAAAATTGTCTATAAATACCTAGAAATGTTGCAACCACCAGGAGTGTGATCGGACCCCCACATTCAAAGTTTCCAGTGGGCACCTTCTCTGTCAAATTGTGCAGGCCTCCTCATGTCAGATGCGAGCCAGGCGCAATTATGTGCTTTACAGGAAAATCTATCCATAAGGAAGCTTCAGATGGGCAGTCCACCTTCATGACCGATCTCTGCGTGTTTTCCATTTATGGGGTGAGACGAGGTCTCAATTGTCGCCCCCATATTCAATAACTACCTTCATCGGGATCAAGATGAGGCCTGACACCCATGAATGTTCGAGGCAGGGCCCATGACTTCTTCGAGTCAATATCGACGCCTCGAGGCTCTGCAGATATTCTTTCGTGACCAAATAGGGGCACTTTTTAGATTGACGAATCAAAACTTCCCTTTCAAAGAAACAACCGAGTTTTTCTTCGCGGATCGGCCTTCAGGAATTTCAATTCTCAAACTCCATTTCCCTCCAAGTAAAACCTTTGAAGCTGAGAATTTGACGACACGTGGCTCCTTGAGATCGACGGTTGAGACGCTTTTCGGGTCTCCGGACTCCAGGAAAATAAAATCTCAAACTTGGGCTCCCAAAGGCCTTTATCCAATGTTGGTGATATACTGACGCGTGTCCTCATGAATCAAATGGTCGAGGATTACTCTGGGCCTTAATCTGGAGCTCACAGATTTCAACCACATGTCCCCGTTGATGGGTGGTCCAGATGATGTCATATGATGTCACATCTGTTGATGTGTCATAATAAGGATGGTGACATGGCCATGACATAATGACCTGGAAAAAGTTCCACACGTCATGCCTAATGGGAGTGCGTCATGTGCTTTAGCGCTTCGGGTCTTCGGGACTTCAACACTTTGGATTTTTTACAAACAATTTTAACAACATTTCGAACCCCCGATTCCTGCGAACCATCGATCTGATATTCTCAGGAATGTCCGCCGCTGAAGCTGATCTCGCTTATTGCTTGCATTTCAATCCCTAAATGGACTTCTCTGAATGTTGTGTTTTGATGTTTCTTGTGCAGTCCGCGAACTTGGACAACCTGTTGCCCTTGACAACTATATGTAATAACATTTGGCTCCACAGGGGATGGCATGCTCCCTGCAAGTTGTGTTGGTAAAATTATATGTATTACCAAACATAAATTATCAACTGGGATTCGTAATCAGTAGAGTTGATGCACTATATGTGTCGATAATAGATAGCTTCCTATGTCTTATGAGTATAGCTCAATCAAGAAAACCATCTAAAACCAATACTTTGTTTTCACACTTCAAAGATAACACTCTTCACACAATTCAAAAATTAGAAAAAAAATCTCATAAACAAGCATATGATCTAAAGTTATTGCTTAGGTGATGGACCTGTTCATTGATGGCTCATGAAAGGAAAATATGAACTTTGATTCTATCTCCTAGAGAAACTAAACTAACAACAATTAACACTCTGTTTTAGGATATCTAAATGCTTCACACAACTTCAAACTTAGAAGAGAAAACTGATAACAAAAATTCTCAAGCAAACAATGAATCAAAAGGTTGTTCCTTAGGTGACGAGTCATTTCATTAGGGGCTCATGAAATGAAGAGATGAACTCAAATCTTGTTCCCTGTAGCAATTGAAAACAGTAATCAACAATTCACTCTTAAACAAAAAGCAATCATAACTCTATTCACTCCAATCAAACCTGTGTAGTACAAAAAATAGTCAATATAATTGAGAGGCTTCATTATATGGTGCATGAAGGTGAGAGATGAACTCCGATATCATTTCCTGTAACAACTCACTTCAAACTTGCAAGAAATTCTTATCTAATTCTGCACACTCTTCAAAATCAATTGATGCATCACAAACATAAATTTAATATAATCTTGCAATTCTGGAAAATTACTTCATTTCTACATAGGAAACATAAGTCTTAATGAAATGTTTCATTTGATGGATTATGTAATGCGAATGATGGACTCCCAACTGTTCCTTTTCTACCACACTTTGCAATCAATTCTAATAGTGAAATAAAAAATGAAATCAAAACAACAAGTACAGAAAATAGAAATCTATACTAATAATTTACAATGAGCTTACCAATATGGATCGTTGGCCCTTGTCGATGCCAACATGGAAGATTTTATATTAGTAGATGATAAATGCTAAGAGACACATAGGATCATTGAATTCAAACTTCCATTGATCTTTAGCAAATAAAATTACAAAAAGAGTTGGTTCAGAAATCCAATTTGCAGCATATTAATTCCTCTCCTTTGGCTTAGAGCCATCACTCAATTTATATGATTTTTACATTACAAATTTGGATCTAGACAATACAACCCAAATAAAAACCATTTTCCATCAATGGAGGTCGAGGACAACCATTTAGCTAATCAAGGAAATGCATTTCCCACGAATTTGGGCATGATCTTAGAATTTCTGGAAAATTGGAAAAGATTTAGGATGGATCGTTCCCCCTAAGCTGGAGGTCCACACGTGTGAGATATTGAGATTTTGGCTCACAAATCCACATGAAAACACAGTTCTAGAAAAAATCTATGTTTCCAAATATTGAGATTCAGCTTTATATGCCCGGAAATCGAGGTGAAAATCCAGTACCGAAATGCTGGTACCGGAATCCTGTAGATAGGGTTTTAGTACTAGATTAGCACAATTGTAGCCATGAGTATCGGATTAGGCACACGACTTGGTACCAGAATAACATAGAGCATGCTAGTACTGGATTAGGCACCCAGGCAGTATCAGATCAATGTTGCTTAAGAGTCAAACGATTAGGATCATGCAAAATCAAACATTTAATCGAATTAACTCAAGAAAAAATAAACAAATCATGCCTTAATCATAAGTTACCTCTCTATGCATATGGAAAAGGTAATCAAGTGTATTTGTGGAGGAAACAGTCAATTATATATAAAGAGCATAGGTAAAATAGGCTCAGATAGAGGGTAATATAGGGTAATAAAGGTGTCAAAATGGAGACTCAACATTCCCCCATGCTTAAGTCATTGCAT
>JZKD02S1787444.1:37487-59316 GCA_000966675.3 Picea glauca | reverse complement strand
CTGTGTTCGCATTTGTGTTTGTGTTGCAGCATCTGTTCTTCATAAACAATCGATTGCCATCAATGACAACCTTGATCATCTGCGTCATTCTTGCTGTAGCCATATTTCCAACATTGTTTATTGCAAGTATTGTTGCAGAGATGGCACCAAAGCCAAGGCTAGCGGAAGGAGAAGAGAATCCTTTTCTTCCTCCTCCTGTCGACCTGGACAAAATTCTGTTGGTTGATAAGGATAGACTGATCGCAGATACCATTTGCGACTTCAATTTTTCATACCTCCAGTCATGGCTCCGAGAAGTGTTCCTGGATCAGAGCGATGAAATTGGACTCTGGGAGTCCAATTTACCCCTGTACCTTTTCCCCCAGATCCATCATTTTCCCGAATTCGCCCTCAAAAGCCAAGCCCATTATATCCCTGACAAGAGGGCCATCGTCTCTTCATCTAGAGACGTCCTCTTCTTCATCACTCTCGAAGACATTGACCAGATGATGCAAATTCCCCATGTTGAATCCGCATCCCCTTTCAATTTAGAAATCCTCACTAAGTTATATCAGAAAATGACCTTTCCCCAGAGAGCACAGATATTCGATCTTTTCCTCCCCACTTCCGCTCAATTCCCTTCCATAAATCCCCCTTACCCATCATCCATGTTCTCCACCAAAGGAAACCAAATCATTTCCTCCCTTTGTGCCCTGCTAGGTTACTATTCTGACCAATGGGTAGATGAGCCCATCCTGGGTTTTCTGTCCATTTTCTCAAATGGTGAAAATCCCACAACGCAGTTCGACTACAGCATTTTCTTGGCTGATAATATTCACAAATAGTTCGTGAATTTTGGCACAGAGGGTATGTTTAGATATTCTTCCATACTGACGTACATGTTCGTTTACTTTCAATCCGACAAATTCAGTTTCTCCATGCAGAAGATGGACGCAGACGGAAGGCCCCACCCAGTCACAGCATGGACTTCTCTGCTGAAGCATGACTCCACAAAGTATAGATTCAAGGTTTTCATTGATCTTTTCTATCACCCAGTGGTAAGCATGTTGAGCGGCAGGCCCAAGCCACGAATAAATGACGAGGCCCAGAGAATTCTACATCTCTCGGACAATGCAAAGACAGGAGACTGGTTCCTGTATCAGAACCACACTAAGATCAGAGTTTTCGGGTGTGAATTGGCACCCTACAAGCTGCCAAAGTATGTGTCGGTAAGAATCTTTGCATTAGAGTATATTAGTCAAATTATGAATTCAGACGACATTCATTTCGTCTCATTGAAGAAAAAGCAGTAGTTGCACATGAAGGGGAAGATAGGTTCTTTTATCTGCAATAGTCGTGGTGCCGGAGAAGAAGCGGACCGGATGCTGAGAGAGATGAAGTTTTCCTTAATATTCCCATGGCACTATGATCCATGTGGGATCATTTCAGAAATGCGAGTGAGAAATAAGAATATCCCATATGTGCATGAGTCCAAGCCAGAGATCGAAAAGTTTGCAAATCAGACAGTATGGGTTCCTGACACCTTAGTCGAAATGGAACAGCAAGTTGAAGGGGATCAACAGGTTCCCTTGACAAGTGTGCCACCCACTACCACACCTTAGGTCCCTAAGGAAAAAAGGCCTCGACAAGAGTCGTCTCCACTTGTAACAGAGGTGTCATCAGAAGAGTTCCAGATGCACACCAAAAGGCAAAAGACAGTTTCAACTCCTGGCACGATAGTAGAACAAGAAGTCCCGCCTACTACAACACCTACCACGAGGTTCAAACCTATCATTCTTTCTTTCGGTTCGAGCTAGCATAAATAAATCACCCGAGCAGTACCGAAGAAATCCACAGATTCTCCCCTGGACACTCAGACAGGCAAGACTGGGCCCAAGTTGGGCATTTTTGAGAAGTACGAATTGATCAAGAAAAAAAACCAGACCCTCACCAGCAGTACGTACGCCCATTTTCGAAATCAGTCATCCACCACTTAGCATAGACTACTATCGGCATTTGACACAAAAAAGGGTAGGATGCACATGGCCTACCTTCAAGCTCAGGTACTGGATCCCAAGGTAATCTCAGACTACAAGAGGGCCACCTTCGAATTTCAGGCGAAGGACGTGCACCCAGCAGATCAGATGGATCTGCACAAACAAACAGGGGAGATGGTTTTTCATACATTGGCACACGCTTCAGCTTCTGCAGAAAAATTTCAGGTATCATTGAACAATGCTCAGACACAACTCAAGCTGGAGAAAATATCATCTTTCGCAAAAGACAACAGAATCAAGACGTTGGAGGAGCTGGTCCTCAAGATCGGATATGATCCTGCGAACATCAAAGTGGAAGAAGAGATGATAAAGAAGAAAAATGCAGACATCGCCTCTTTGAGAAAACAACTAAATCTCCCACCTACAAAAGACTCACAGGCGAAGGAGGTAGTAGAGAAGGAAGGTGAGAAAGACGAAATGCTAAAGCTGCTCATGGAGTAGAATGCTCAGCTCAAAGAGATGGAGGCTAAGATGGAGAGACTACTAAAGGAGAAAGAGCAGATGAAGCCAATGGAAGGCATTCCATTGAGTGTTATCCCAATTGCAGGAGTGAGCACAACAACAGTGACAACAATTATGTCTTCAACACCAGTGTCACTACCAGAAGGGATAGCAAACCTTGCCAAATCCATGGAGAAGATGAACCTGCAAGAAACATAAATCATCAGGCTTAAGAAAGAAGTTGAGAACCTCCAAGAGCTCAAAACTTCTTTCCAAACAAGCCTATCCAAAGAAAAGCAGGTAACTAAGCAGCTCAGAAAAGAGTTACAGCAGCTCCAAAAACAAACAATGGCAGAGAAGACTCTGGCTGAGGTCAAAGAGAATGTATGGACATACATCACCAAGTCCATAAATGAGATCTGGCCCATGATCCAGATTATGTTTGAACTGAATGAGTTGCTCCAGAGGAGAAAACAGGCCATTGAGAAAATCAGAGTGGAATTGGGAGACATGCCAACACAAGAAAATGAGATCATCAGGTTCCTGAATTCCAAGACCAGAGAAGAACTTGAAGAACTAAAGATCGAGGACAGAACAGAGACTACACTTGAAGTAAAAAGGGTTTTAACCAAGAGAATTCTAATGCTTCATCTTGAAGAAAAGGTTCAGGTCATGGACCAAGGAGTACATAAATTCTTCAATAAGATTGATGCTCTCCAAAAGAAAGGCCTACCTTGTCTGAAGGTCATTAATGACAAACTGATGACACTCCCAGATTACAAGAAGAGACTGGCTGAAGTGGCTAAGGACAGTTCAAAGTTTGCAGGGATACAAGGGAGCATCACTGGCAAGGCATTCATGGATGCCCTGCAGTTGGACATTAGTATCCAACATGAGATTCGATACATATTCTTCATTAAGCCCACATTTGCTAAGTATACAGAAATGGATGAAGTGTATCGGAGACTACTCAAAGTCATAGTGCCTAGTCAACTCAGATGGGAAGAACTCTGTGATCTTCTCGATTAGCAGATGAGCTGTCCAGGTCCAGTCACCTGTCTAGTCAGAAGAGTTTACACGGGAACCTCACCAACGGCCTACCCCAAAATTTCCGCATGCAGTTGTACTGAGTCATCAAGCAGTTTTGATTAGTTAAATTAGTTAGACTAAAAATAGAATGAGCACGTCTTGATCAGTTATGACAGGAACGTTTGTAATTTGAATTATAAATACTTCACCTTTTGAAGTATTGAAGGTTGTTGATTCTCACACCCTATCGCTATCAAACTGTATTATTTTTGAAGAGATCGGCCATTAATAAAGAGGAGGCACGTTTACAGGATTCATGCGTGTGTTCACTGGTGATGTTGACTTTCTAAGTTGAATGTTTTTCTTTCTCTGTATTCATTTTGTTTTCTGGAACTAATCTTTATGAGTAGCGTAATGTTGCAGGATTTATCTTTGATACCCTGTTTCCGATTCTAAAGATTTTAATGTTTATCTTCTGATATCTTCGATTAATAAATTCTTAACTGCTTGTTAGTTGAAGTTATCTTTCTTATCTTTTCTTCTGTCCATCATTTAAATTACTAAAATATCTAGTGAGTACATTATCTCTCCCTGTGGAAGTTTTCTTTTCTCATTTCTGGTGGTATTTCAGATTGAATTAATTACAGACCCCATAGCCCAATGGAGGTGTAGACTGTCTCAACCAATTCAAAAATACTTTACAACAAAACCTACTGTTTCCTTTACCTAGCCTAATATCTAAAATAAAACAAAGCTAAATCTTATAGAGAGATCCCTCTCTGAAGCTGGAAGGTCTAGATCCCATCTTTAAAAGTGGTTGGATAAAGTTACCTTTGTGGATTTCTTCTCTTTCAACCTCTAGGAAATTTACCAATTGCTAACAAATCCCACTTAGGAATTTTTTGTGGATGCGGTTAAAGAACAATATTACCATGTTGGTAACTATGATGACTATTACATGAGATAGACCACACTACATCAAAATAGGAGCCAAGCAATGTTAGAGTTCACCAATACCTTCCATAACTTGCACACCAAGTTGGGTATCAAAGACTCTGAGTGAAATTTGGTTCTAAAATACCGTGGGGGCTCTACATAGATACATCCAAACTAAAATGGTTTTTTTGTACATCTCATCACTGGGTGTTGGTTATCGATATGTTGTTAAAATCAAGCAGAAATTTAAGCATCAGAACAAGCGAGAGTTTGGGTCTGCAAATCCATTACAACCAAAGAACGATAAAGAGGGCCTTAACAACCATCCTTCAAAAAACCAATCCAAGCCACATGAAAAGAAGGGTAACAAAAAGACGAAGAAGGACACTGGAAAGTGGTACGATTTCCACAAAATTCCCTGGCACAACACCAATGAATGTCGTTCAAAACAATCATTGGTGGTCGAGATCAAAGACATATCATCAACCCTAATTTGGAATATGATGCAGAAAATAATGGGAAAAGACATATCATCAACGCAAACCCCACTGCTACTGTCACGACCACAACCATTCAACCATAAGAACCAACATATCCTAAAGAGGGGGAGTTCCTTTTTCATTCACAAAAGTGGGTGAAGGGGACCCCGCTACATTTTATTGTTGATAGTGGAAGCCAAAATAACCTCATCTCAGCAGAGGTCATCAAAAAGTTGGGATTGTTGACAACACCATACCTGCAACCATACAACATCGAGTGGCTTCACTAGGGACATGATATATGTGTCAACCAGCATTTTCGATTGTCATATGACATCCAACCCTTCAAGGATAAGGTATTATGTGATGTTGCCTCGCTGGATGTCTATGATGTTCGTTTGGGACAACTATATATGTGGAAGCACCATGCTATTTATGAGTGTCGACCTCATAGTGTCATTGTTACTCTAGGGGGTCATATCTAGAGGATTCCAAAGGTAGTTCCAACTACTATCCCACCTAAACAATGTCGCAAGGTAGTATCACATACTTCAAAATTTAGCTTCTTCACAGTCTGTTCAAAAGGTGAACAAAAGAACACCACAACCACTGCATCCTCGGCCTAAGCACCTTATGTTCAGCAGAAGAAGGTCAACAAGATTGAAGCAAAGAGCAAGGATTCCTTCTACACACAGTCATCTCATGTAGCCAGACTGGTTAAAAAGGTCCAACCCTTCCAGCCACAGGTTCATGACAACCTTCAACAAGCTAAGCAACGCAAATTCTCCAACAAGGCAAGCAGCTCATCAAGATGTAGATTCAACAAATGCTTTTTCGTCTCCCACAGGAACTCAATGAAATGGAGAAAATTGATTCCTAAGGAGGGAGGATTGATTCAGGTGGATATCGGTGGCCACCCACCTATTCCAAATGGCTCAAAATAGTCTTCTAGAAAGTTACTATTTTTAACAGTTTTTCGGTTCCTAAACTTCTGGGGCCATTTTGAGGGTCTAAATGGATTTTTTTTCAAGATCGAGCACCTCAATGATAACCAAAGGCTCTGATTGATCCCCCAAAATGAATATCCTCATTGATACATTTCCAACAATCTATTTTTTACCCCAAATAGAGATCGTATGCCAAAGTTACGCCCCTAGGAAGTTGATACACCAAACTACCCAAAACGGGGCCCACAAAATTGTTGGCTTTTCATCTTTCGGGGTTAGGGTTTTGGATTTTATTTATGTTAAAAGAGCCTTTAGAGCCTCATTGTAATCATCTTCTTGAAAATGCAAGTATCCATCACATCTCTTCTCAAAGATAAGCTGCCACAATTCTAGCAAGTCTTTCACTCTGTATTTCTATAGTTTTGTACATTTCGCTCATTAATAGAAATTGTGTATTACTGTATCTCTGTGTTTATGGTTATATCTCTTGTATATATCTATTATATTATTGGATATCTGATATATCTCTGTACATTTATTGATTATATCTCTGCTCTCATTTTGTGTCGAAAATAATCTGGATCAATAGTTTGTGGTGAAATCAAGCACTTGGATAGGGTGTGTGATCACACAACTCGTCACAAAACTTGTAGCAGTCTTGATCACAAAGACAGTTTGGGTACATACTTGGTTGGTTTGATATGTGACGAAATTCAGTGTAGGACATGATGTGAACATCTTGAGAGACCAAACACAATGGTTTGTTGGGAGAATTGATCAACAGTTGGGCAAGGTAGTTGAACTTAAGATTGTTGCATGATTTTTCACAGATCTAACTACATAAGTGATCACAAAACCAAAACGCAAAGGGTGATCACAGAAGTGATCGTAAAGAGGAGAATTTTTGGGTTGCAACAAGGTGAAACACTTGGGTGTGGGTGACCTAGAGTAGCGCCACAACCGACAATTGAGTTGAGCTAGGTTGTTGGACGAGTTGGTTGACCGCAACCTTCAGACAAGGTGACTCTTTGCAGAGTCACAAGAGTCAGTTAGCAGCATTATGAATTGATAGTCGGGTGGTGGATACATGGTGCCTTGAAGTGGAAACATTCAAGGTGTGGATATGGAAAGACATTGGAGATGAGTTCAGTTGGTTGCATGCAAAGTTTGAGACTTAGATGGATATCATAAGTGGATGGATGTTGTTGGAACACATATAAATTTCTAAACATTTAGACTTTGAATAGTTTTCATTCTCTTTTATATAAAAACAAAATGCGCTTGATTCTCATTCTTGATGAAGTCTTACAGCTAATCAAATGATCCTAATATCTTAAAATTTATGGAGCCACCTACTCATTAAAAAGTCAAATCACTAAAGACTACATTCGAAATGTCGGGTTTCGGAGTTTTGTGATGTAGGCATTTCAACATGTAGCAATTCCAAAGTCCTGATATCTGAAATCGCGAAAATTTCTTAAGCATTAAACCAGATTAATTAAAGATTAAAAATGATTAACGGTTAATTGATCATATCACGATTTCATGTTTCTGGGATCCTTCCTTGAACGACTATCAATATCTCGAGACCTGAAACCCCAAAAATTTTTAGGTTAATCATGATTATTTAAAAGGGTTAAACATGATTAAAATTAATTAATCACATCACGATTTCGCGTTTCAGAAGTCATACCTTGAAATTTTATAGGATATCCCGAGATCTAAAATTATGAAATTTACTTAACGATAAGTGTTATTAACTGGTGCATTAACGACGATCATCACGTAATTAATCCTTTGTTGAATAATGACTCGGATAAATTCAAATTTCATCTATGTTTTTCCCGAAAATTAATGACATTAATAATTGATTTAAGGCAATCATTCCAAATGAGATCCTGGACCACCGCCTAAATCTTATTCCTCAAGGAAAGTAAATGCTTTGTTAGTAGAGGTATTGGTAAATCAATGCAATTAAGGGAAAAGGATATTGAATTTAGAATTTCATTTTTCGTTTTTCACTGAGCAGTAAGTTTTAAGAATAAAGAATTTTATGCATTTCCTATGACAAATAACAGATTTTTGAGGCCTGATACCATGACTCCATGAAAAGCAACTATAGCACATGGTGAAAGTTCGAACTAGAACACAAATATCCTTTCCGACACTTCGCCCAGAAGTATAGACACCATTAAATCCTGGACACATGTATTCAATATTCTACAGCATGAATTGGTCAACTACCCAGACAATTCAGGTGACGAGGAGACTGAGACCTTAGCTACCAAATATAAAACTATTTCCCAATCATAGCTACATAAGATAGCAACAAGGCCTAGACTCCTTCCTTACAATGATATGATCGGTTGGGCACTAAAAAATGTCGATATCCCAACCAGGACCATCTTCAATTCACAAAAGGTCGCAGTTGGGTATTTCCAGCCAGAACATTTACATGTAATGTACCAATTGTCTCCAGCACCCAATTTCATTTACAATGCCAGCTTCTTAGTGGACTTTAACAAGAAGAAATGTGCCCAATATGGAAAAAATATGCTCGACTTAATTAAATATTGGAGTTCTCTCCCTGAGAAGTTCAAAGCCGACTCCCATGGCATATACGCGCATTTCTAAGTAGATCCTCACATGATTTATATAGAAATGATGATGTGTAGACTATACGGGAGGGAAAACACAACCCATTTCTTGTTACCATGGGTGCCTATTATGAAAACAGTAGAAGACGGGTATTCTTTTGATTGGGCCAAGATGTTGTCTGACAATTTGGTAAAGGAGATTACATAATATCAGTCACAGAAAGAAAAGGGCAAACCTACC
Organism: Picea glauca; assembly: GCA_000966675.3. Taxonomy (NCBI): domain Eukaryota; kingdom Viridiplantae; phylum Streptophyta; class Pinopsida; order Pinales; family Pinaceae; genus Picea; species Picea glauca. The sequence goes on along the minus strand of JZKD02S1787444.1, from coordinate 50,610 downwards.
CCATTCTTCATGTCGGCTTACTTCATGGACGCCATTTATTTTATGAAACCTTTTCCTCTAATGGGATGGAACTAGAATCCAACTAGCGCTGAGCCCATACATGTTTATCATTCAAAAATTTGGGAGTATAGAGTGAAATATTTCTTCTCCGGAATCTACAACTGGGTGGTGGTGCCAATGCATACCGCGATATATGGTTTCCCACCTCCCAGGATTTATGAAAAAATAGTGACTAATTTGGGTAAGACAGAAGATTGGTACATTGAAGAGCATTTCTCCTATATTAGGGTTTTTGGTTGTTCGGTTCCTCCACATGCTCTGCCTAAATTTTTTCCATATCGATTGGTGTTTCACGAAGTATCACATCAAACTGTGCATGGGGGAATTAGTAAGGAGATGAAAGCAGTATAGAAAAGGGTGTGGCACGTCTTTCCCATGCAAATTGGTATGTTTTCTCTGCTAGATTTCAGCCATTCAAAATTAGAGGTCGTGGCCCTGGAAGAAATCAAGTTGATCAATATCGAATTCAAGAAGCACGATCCATAGAATATCATAGGTAATCACATGGCCCTCTGCAATTTGAAAAGATATGAACATGAAGATTCTCCTCAGGATGAAATATTCTGAGGAGTGAGGTCCTATCAGGAGGTCTTGAGTCGAGTTCAAACTCTAGCTCCAAATAAATTGGCCAAGTTTTATAACTTTCAGAAGCATCGAAGAAATAGCCTTCCCAGAGTATTGCAGGGAGAAACCCTGACACCTCCAGCTGCTCATAGAATTGAGACCCGAAGTAAAGAAGTAGGGAGCTCCAGTAGATAGGATACTCAAGAGCATATGGATAAAACCAAGGATTCAATTCATGTGGGAGAGACCACATTGACAAGTCCAGCAAGTGATCGAGCTAAAGCCTCAACGAAAAAGGGAGAAGAACAACCACCATTCACACCAGGTAAATCAGCTAATGATACAGCCAGGCAACAACCATCCACCGAGATCAGCAGCCCCATTCAATCTATCACACCGATATAATTCAGTAGATGGAACCCTAGAGACGAAGCGGTATTCATAGAAGACCTCATACCTATTTCGGTAGAAGAGATTCCCCCTTCTGACGTCATTTTCAGCAAGAAGAGAAAGGCTATGGTAAAAAGAGAAATACATCAGAGGGAGAGTGTGCCTGTCAAGAGGCATAGAGTATTGTATGATGGAAAGGCCCAAGAAGAAACATATTTCGCTACGGATGTGGTAGATTCATTGGGATCCTTTACCACTGGAAACTAGTTTTCAGTGGGAAGCCTAAAGGAGAAGTTAAAGAAGAAGAATCTACTGGTGAGCCATTTGCAGGATAAAATGAAGACTGTAGAGCAAGGAGTCAGGATCGAGATAACTAAAGGATTTCAGCATATTAGAGCCCATAACAAACAGGAAATTCAACAACTCAAGATCATCCTTGATGAGATGCAAAAACATTCACAGGAAGACAGAGAATTGGTCAGACAGTTGCAGGTGAAAATAATCTTGTCTGAAAAAGCAGCAATGGATATATCATCTTTTCAAGCCCAATATTTAGAGGTACACAAGAAACTGGGATCAGCCCAGTGATGTCTTTTGACTAAAATAGAAGGCATTTTAAACTATTATCGATTGGCAGAACTCTCTTTAGATAATATTTGTGTTGGTAGATTGTTGGAAATATGGCTATAGCAGAGATGATGCAGACGGTCAAGGTTGTCATTGATGGCAATCGGTTGGTTATGGAGAACGCACAACAGAAGCTGGAACATAAATGCTGAAACACAAGTGCTGAAACACAAGTGTTGGAACACAAATGCTGGAACATAGAAGCTGGAGCGCAGAGATGATGCAGAAGGTCAAGGTTGTCATTGATGGCAATCGTTTGGGTATGGAGCACGCACAAGAGATGCTGGAACGCAGATACTGAAACACTTATGCTGAAACACATTAATGTTACATATGCTGAAACACAGGGCTGGAACATAGAAGCTAGACAACAGAAGCTGGAACACAAATGCTGAAACACAAGTGCTGAAACACAAGTGCTGGAACACAAATGCTGGAACATAGAAGCTGGAGCGCAGAGATGACGCAGAAGGTCAAGGTTGTCATTGATGGCAATTGTTTGGTTATGGAGCATGCACAAGAGATGCTGGAACGCAGATACTGAAACACTTATGCTGAAACACAGTAATGTTACATATGCTGAAACACAGGGATGGAACATAGAAGCTAGAACACAGATGCTGGAACACAAATGCTGAAACACAAATGCTGGTACAAAGATGATGAAATATAGAAGCTGAATCACAGATGCTGGAACACAGATGCTGAAACACAAATGCTGGAACACAAATGTTGAAACACAAATTATGGAACACAGATGCTGGAACACAAATGTTGGAACACAGGTCTGGAACAGTTGTTGAAACACAGTGTTGATACATATGCTGAAACACAGCACTGGGCTGAAACACAGTGCTGGAAACTGTGCTGAAACAACAGTTGTTCTTTGCTGATAAAAACGCACTCTAATCACTCTGGACGGCGGAAGGACTTTCAATCTAAAATTAGACTGGCAGTTAAGAAGGGAGGAACATAGCGTTGCATGATGTGGCATGCGTAGAGGAGGCATGCAAAGAGCCATCTCAGAAAAGCAGAAGAAAGAATGAAAGAAAGGGAAACTGCAGTTGGAGTTGAGAAAAGCGGAAGGACTTTCAGTCTAAAATTAGACTGGCAGTTAAGAAAGGAGGAACACAGCGCTGCATGATGTGGCATGCGTAGAGGAGGCATGCAAAGAGCCAGTTCATAAAATCAGGGAGAATGATGGCATGCGAAAAGCAGAAGAAAGAATGGAAGAAAGGGAAACTGCAGTTGGAGTTGAAAAACGCAAGGAAGACCTCTGCATGTGGTGAATCTATATAATGCGCTGAAACAGAGATGAATGGCGTGTTACTGAAGGGATAAGTAGAGAGAGCTCTGCAGGAAAGAAGAGAGAGAGGAGAATTTGCATGACAGGAGAAGGAGCTGAGTATGGGCTGCAGAGGACAGTGAAGCAGAGCAGCAGATCAGAGACAGAGAAGAAAGTAGAGTAGATCAGCAGAAAGGGTAAGCAAGCTATATCAGAATGAACAAGTTGATTTGAGCAATATTTATTTTGGCAAATTAGGGTGGTAGGGTGGTGCTAGGGAGACGTAAGTCTCTTTCTCTGCAAGTGGGTGCTTGTAGAATCTGAAGGTTGGTGCCTTCACTCAGTTGGTGCTGAAGAAAAAAAAAGGAAGTCGGTGCTTCCACCCAGTCGATGCTGGGATTCTGTGGGAGTTGGTGCTCTCAGCCAGTTGGTGCTGGCAATCAGAGGTTGTAGCCTCTATGAGTTGGTGCTTATAAAATATGAGATGTAACGCAGTTGGAGCTTGCTTAACATCTTAAGAAGACGAGGTTTTTTCCCTGGTTGGGTTTCCTCTTGAAAAATCTGTGTCTCATACTTGTGAGCGAATGCTGTGTGTGATTGCTATTCTTTATGTTATCTGCTTTATGTTTATAACTCTGAATTTCACAGTAAAGGCTCACTGCCACTAAGATTAATGATTCAAAGTTAAAAAGAAGAGAAATAGTTAATAATCTACACTAACTGATTCACCCCCCCCCCCTCTCAGTTAGTTCATACCTGTAACAATTTGCATAAAAGAGAAGGATGCCACTGCAGCTAGAGTTACATTCCAGGAGGTTTTCCTGTCAGCAACAAAAGAAGAGGTTGCCAGGGTCACCAGATTGTCCCTCTCAGAACAAACACGAGGAGATATAATACTTAAGACCTATGAGGCTAATATATTCGAAGGTAAAAGATTGGCCAGGGAGGTGGAGAAAGATTGTGAAGAAGCATTATATGCTCTTGACAAAGAGTCACTGTACATGGGAAGTGATAATATCTCTGAAGTCCTGGGACAGATTGATATGGAAAAAAATCAATCTGATTTCAAGGCAAGTATGAAAGAAGCACGGGCCAAAATTTTACAATTGAAACAGGTTGACCTTACTCTGATAAATAAATGGATAGTCCACCCTATCTTAAGACTACAGTCTCTATCTATAGAAGCTAGGAGGGTGGAAGATAAATTGCCTCATATAGAAAGAAAGTTATATACCTTTGAAGCAAATGATGCAACAGAGCCCTCCAGGTTGGTGGCGCAATTGGTGTGCAGATGCATTCAATGCCTCAAGAAAGGGAAAGTCATCACATCTAGGAAAAAATGATGCACAGGTCATGATTAGATACCAGTTGTCTTTTGAGCTAGAGAACGAGAAGGAAAAACATCTCCGCCAGCATGACAAAGAGACGGGGGATATGCAAGTGAAGCGTTTCAAATTTCACATTTTGTAATTTTTACTATTTTAGAAATAAGGAGAAGTCCAAACGTTTAGGGTTGAGAACCTTTTGTATAAATATGTATTTTTAAAATTGAACACATGTTGCTTCTTGTTGGATGTAACTAAGAAAATCTTCTTTTGTGCGAATTACTACAAGTGCAGACTGATATGCCAACCTTTGTGCAGTTTGAGTTATGTTTATCCCCTATATTTCATAATTCTAGCATTTCTTTATATCATTCCTTGATGAGTGAGTGATTTCAATTTAGTATTACTACTACTGTAGTCATATTTTAACAGTTGTTTGATAAGAAAGCAGTTTTTCCTCTATGTTTGTTATGAGTGAACACAAGACCTACAAGTTATTTGGACTATTGTATCTTATATCCTTTCAGGAGTGCATTCTTTATTTTCTTCTACTTTGAACAAGTTAAGATTCATCGTGTATTGATGCCTAAATTTGTTCAATAGTTTTGTTTTTTTCTCCCATATCATTTGATTTTATAAATCGACTCGAACGACAAAAGATGACCTCTGTTTTGTTCTGCCATTATTTTCATTTAAGGATTTATGCTCATATAAATATCGGAAGAAAAATCATCTTTGAAAACATCCCTTTATATTCTTGATGCCTTGACATTACTCTTTGAGCCTTAAGTGTAATCTCATGAACAACATCTTTTTGGCATCATTGTCAGGGATGGAGAAACGAAGTTATATTTCCCTGGGAGAACGACATAGTAAGTTTCTCTCTTTGATAGTGAACAAATATTGAATACATAATAAGGCTAATTTTTATCTTTCACTTGCCGACTCCACTACCACAAATAAAATGGCATTTGGTAGAAAGAATACCAAAAAAATCCCAGATGATCAGCAGACCACACCCGTATCCAATACTGAAAAGTTATTAAAACCGAGGTGATACCTCAAGCAGACCGTTGCATCCACAAGTAAGGTTTACCAACCTAAAACTATAAAAACTAATGTTAAGTTTCCACTTGAACATTCAATCTTGCAAGAAGATCATGCTCAAAGCCACTTCAGAGATACATCAACTGAGAAGCTTAAGGCTGAAAACACAAGTGACGAGTTGGTTTTTCCTGAGATAAAAGTCGAGACCGATTTGACTTCCCCCTTTACTAGTAAAGGTAAAAGATCCCTTTTGATACCCGATTTTATTGATATTCCACTGATCCTTGAAGTAAAGGTTTTAGTTCCCTGAAACTTTGAAGATTATATCTCGTACCTTGATTCAACTCCTATTGGTTCTCCTGTGTATATATTTTGTAAGTCCGAAGAGCCCAGTCCTCATTTCCCTTTTCTCCCTTTTTCAAATTTTTTGTCTCCTAATGGTTAGTTTCTAGAACCTCCTTTGCCTCATCCTGAGGTAACCGAAGGATCCCTGTAAGTTTTTGAAAATACGCTCTATAACTCCCGAAGTTCATCCCCCCAACATCAAATCATTGTTGTTGGAGGAGGTGGTGCCATAGGAGGAGGAGGAGGACCACCACCTCCACCCCCTAGAAGTTTTGCTAAAGTGGCGGCCAAATACGCTCCCCTAGTCCTTTCCCCTGTCCTTCACGACCTACCTGAAAACTGCATGAAAAATTTACCAAAATTTATAGAAGAGGGAGATTTAACGGCAACAGAGCACATTAAAAAAATTTCGACCAATTCACAGATATCCTCGGAATTAAACACGAGGATGTCTATTTGAGACTTTTAGTGTAAACTTTTGAAGGAAAAGTAAGAACATGGTTTCAGGGGCTCCCGATAGGTTCTATATCCTCTTATGACGCACTAGAAAAATATTTCTTAAGGCAGTGGGGAGAGAAGAAAGATCACTTATATTATCTGACAGAATTTAGGGCTCTGAGAAAGAAGAACTTTGAGTCAGGCTTAGAGTTTACCCATAGATTCAATAATATTTATCATAAGATCCTAGCAGAGGTTAAACCCTCTCAGTCCACAACCAAAGTGACTTCTGCAGGGGCTTTCGAGCCTGACTTTGCCCTACTTTTGAGAGAGAGGAGATCTGTCGACCTTGCAAGAATGCAGGACGACGGCATCAAAATCGAGTCGAACATGATGGCATCGAGTAAACTAAAAACAAATCTTGAGACAGTAACCAAGGAAACCATACGTTTCAAATAACAAGCGGGACCCTCTGGATCTGGGAGATCCTCAGAGGATAAAATGGATGATATGGCTAAAATAATCAAAGAATTGTCAAATAAAATATCTAGAATGGAGCTAGATCAAGCTAAGCCTAATCAATTTTCCAAGAGATATTTCAAAAGGAATCCTAACCCACAGATCCAACAAAGACAAATAAAAAATGAGGACAAAAAAATTAAAGCCCCTTTTAAAACATAAAACTTCATGCAAGATGATGATATGCAAGACTATGAGGGTTTAGATGAAGATTTAAATAATCTCAGTGATGATGACCGATAACCACACCTAACCAAATAGGATTACGAGAGATATCTAGATCAAGAACCCCTATTTGAAAATGAGGAGAGTATAAATAATCTGGGAGAGTCAAATTATCAAGGAGTCACCAACTCTATAATGGCAGAGCTTCAACAGAAATATAATTTGAGGCTTAGAGATAAAAACTCTATAATCGATCCACTGAAGAATATCTTTTCAAGAAGTAAAAAGAGCGAGGCGACTTAACCATCCACTAAAACGCAAGCTTCCAAAATGAAAATCATTCAAACGTCAGCTGCCAAAATGAAAACCGTTGAAACCTCGACTACCAAAACAAAGACTGCAGAAACGAAAGAAACACAGACCAATAGACTAGAAAGAAGAGAAACAAAGATTCCGTTGAAATAGGGCATCAAACATTTCAGGAAGAAGCTCAGACAAATAAATCCTATACTGCTACCTGTGATAGAAAGGGAGGTAAAGAAACTTTTGGATGCAAAGATCATTGTTCCACTAAGATATTACGAGTGGGTAGTGTAACACACCCACTACAACAACTTGCATTTTACGTCTTTTTTCTTCGAGGATCAGAATCCCCGATACTTCTATGGGGATTAGCGCAGTTCATCCCTTCCCTTAAATCTCTCTAAACGACCACAACCCAGCCTCAGTGCAAGCGCCTTTCGCAACATTGTGAGTTGGAGAGTCAATGCTCTCAACTCCTCTTTCTCCAATCGTTGACACTCGAGATGCGATACGGGTATGGCTCCCTCCTTACTAGTGCCTGCTACATATAACCGTGGGCTAGGCAAAATACTAGCGCCACTCACAACCTCGCCAGTTGGGGTGTTGAGTTCTCGTGCTCCTCCTTCACGAATCCCCGAGAGGCGATGGTCGAATACCTTTTTGCACTTTTCGCAACTCCCAATCTCATGAGTTGGAATGTTGAGCTCTCGTGCTCTGATTTTATGAAACCTCGATATGCGATGGGTCAACTATGATTTGACTCCTTTAATGCAGTGAGTATACGCCACCTATCAACCACGTGGGCCCCACCAAGCATACATGCCACATGTTGTACGAGCTCTCGCAACTCGCAAGCTCATGACTTCTGCAGTTGAAATTGATTCCTCTCAACCTCCGAGACTTCGATACGCAATATGGCTAAGAGGTCCTACTTCAACAATTGCCCCTACTTCTCACTATTTGGGACTTCACAACTCCAAGGGTCGGGTCTTCCACATCCAAACTCATGAATCTCTGATACGCAATGTATCAAGACATCAGATCTCACGGCTGTCCTTCCTCTTCAATCAACGACCCAAATCACATCGCGATATTGCGACTCAGGATTTCGCAACTCCAAGAGTCTGGTCTTCCACCTCCAAACTCACGAATCCCCGATATGCGATGTATCGAGATGTCAGATCTCACAATTATCCTTCCTCTTCGATCAACAGTCCAGATCACATCGTGATCTCGCGACTCCATGAGTCTAGTCTTCCACCTCCAAACTCATGAATCCCCAATACGCGAAATGGTCAGATCTCTGCCACCTGTCCTCCAACATGGATGGTCTCGATGTTTTCAGGACTTTCAGGACATAGTCGAGTTCACTCTCCTGCCTAAGTAAAGGTTAATATCAACGATCTATAGAGCTCCAATGGATCCTTGGATCTATGGTCCAGGATCCCATCGCTATTTGCGAAGGTTGAAAGGGGCGAGGTGTTAACGCCTACGCTCCTTCTCTGGATCCATCGGTGTTGATAGATTTGGGGTATTCCTAAAAGGATTATGACCATTCGTTTACCAAATGATAGGGTATTCTCTTTCTATATTTGAACTCACTATCCCTTCTGAGCTTGAATCACGAGGTTCAAACTCTCGGAGCTTCAGAATCCCATGACCCTGAGACCTTAGAGAGCTACTCTTTCTTGCATAAGGGTTCCAAACTCGGATTTCATGAACCCTCAGATGGTACTCGAGAAATTATCCCTGATCTTAATCGAGTATTTGGTAAGGTTCAGTACGGTTACAAGGTTTATGGGGTAATTCTCAGAAAAGAGTACTCTCGAGGGGCCTTCCTAGAATATTATGAGAACTAAGCAAACAAGACGATTCTCGGTGGAGAGAACTCATGTCCTAGACTTAATCATTTGTGCAGAAAACAACTGTGGCATGTAAGCATACACAGGAATCCATTATTTCCAATCTAAAACACCAGGCAATCATTCCACACAGAAATTATTATGGGCATACAACATCAGCAGGTATTCATGATATTCGACTTGAAATATAGGGCATAAAACACTTATCAAATCCACCAGGCGTGACGCAACTGCTGAGAGGGGTGCTCGTTTCCACCCAACCATAGGCTCAGTGACTCCAAATGGATTTACCACTAGCCACCCCCAATCTAGACCATGATTCTATGAGATTTAGTCTCTATTCGTCAGAAGGAGAGAATGAAGGTTACTCTCCTTCTCCTCTGCTCATCACTCACTCTGTATTTTCCAGAGTTCTTCTGATTTTCCCTCTTGAGATCTCTGTCGCATCCACCCCCTTCCACACCTCTTTCCTGCCTTTTATTTTCCGGTGAGGTTGCATGTGGCACGAACTTCCCCATGGTGGTTAGGTCTGAAGCTTCCATAGATGGGAGGTTCACCCCCATCCCTCATTAACTCATGAGGAGCCTCTTTTCCTACCAACCTGGCGAGTAATTCATTTCAGGGCCAATGAGCCGCTCTTGATTTTTGAGCCAGTGAAGACCAAATATGGTATTGGTTTCAGTGGAAGTTAACGCCACCATTCCAGGTGTCTTCCACCACCTTTCATCAGCCATCATGGTCTCTTTTCAGCACATCCCCCTCCCAGCAGTCCTGCAACATATATTCATAACATTATTTACATTCTTTGACCTTTTATAGTAAGGTCCATTCAAAATCACACATTCACATCTTTGAGTTTGCCATAGTTCTTGGCCAGTATAGTTATTTTTACAGACTAGGGGAAACAGGGTGTTACAATTCCCTCCCCCTTAAAGGAACATTGTCCTCAATGTTCTATCTATCAATATGACATGTATGTACAGAGGTAAACAAAATTGGATATGCCTATTTCATGGCATCCTCCATTTCCCATGTAGCCTCATCTAGGCCAAAATGTCTCCTCTGCACCTTGACCTGTACAATGGTTCGATTCCAGAGTGAGGTTTCCTTTCCGTCTAGTATGCATTGAGGTTATGGTAGGAATTCTCCCTCTGGTTCCACCTGTATCACAGACCAATCAATTATATGATTAGAATCATGTACATATTTCTTCAATAATGAAACATGGAAAATATTATGTGCTTTTACTGTGGGAGGAAGTGCTAGCCTGTAGGCTACAGGTCCCACTCTATCTATAACCTCAAAGGGTACACAATACCGAGGTGCCAACTTGGCACAAGCTCCCATTTTTAGGGAACTCTTCCTGGGCCTAACTCTGAGATATACATGGTCTCTCATCTTGAACTCTCTTGGAGTTCTCTTTTGGTCGGCATAACTTTTCTGTCGGTTCTGAGCGACCTTCAGGTTTTGTTTTATCTGAGTCACTTGTTGTTCTATTTCTTTCAACATGTCAGGTCCAAAAGAAATTATGCTTACAGTATTACTCCAACTGACAGGAGTGTTGCATGGCTTACCATAGAGGACTTCGAAGGGACTCATCTTTAAGGATTCTTGGTAGTCGTTTTTGTAGGTGAATTCCACCAGTGGTAGGTAATCTTCCCACTTTTGGGGATGATGCATTACATGCATCCTTAGCATGTCTTCTAATATTTGGTTCTCTCTTTCCGTCTGTCCATTGGTTTGAGGGTGATAGGTGGTGCTAAACAGCAACTTGGTCTCTAAACCTACCATTAGTGATTTCCAAAAGTTGGAAGTGAATTGCATGTCTCTATCAGACACGATCTCTTTTGGCATACCATGCAGTCTGAATATCTCTTTCATGAATACCTGAGTGATGTCTATTTCCTTGCAAGTCGACTTGATGGGAATAAAATGAGTGGACTTGCTCAATTTATCCACCACTACCATGATGGTGTCATTCTGTTTGGTCAAGGTTGGTAATCTGGTGACGAAATCCATGGAGATGGTTTCCCATTTCCATTTTGGGATTTGTAGAGGTTGTAATAATCCTATTGGGTGTCAGTGTTCTACTTTTACCTGTTGGCATTCTATGCATTTGGCTAGGTACTCAGCTATGTCTTTCTTCAATCCAAGCCAATAGAATTGTTTCCTGGTGGCCGTGATCATCTTCTGGTATCCTGGATGGCCAGTATAGGGTCTTTTGTGCAGTTCATCCATTATGAACCTCTTCAAGTCATCACAATCTAGAATATACAATTTGTTTCTGTAAGTGAGCAGACCTCCTTCCATCATCTGGTAGCCTCTATACTTTATCCCTGTGGGTTCTTGCTGTAGGTATGAGGTCACAGTCTGGAAGAATGTGTCTGTCTCTTGTGCATTTCTGACTCTTTCCTTGACATCTGTCTCGCAGGTGCTAACCGCGGCCAGGTGAATTGTTTTCATGCTTCTGCTAAGGGCATCAGCCACCCTATTTTCCTTTCCCTTAATATGTTTGATTTCAAAATCAAAATCATTGAGGAGGGCCATCCACCTAGCTTGTTTAGAATTGAGCCTTCATGTTTAGAATTGAGCCTTCATATTTACAAATCATTGAGGAGGGCCATCCATTCTGCAGTGGTCTGTCATAAGTAAAAATTTTCTTCCAAGGAGGTAATGCCTCCACATTTTCAAGGCGTGCACTATGGCAGCCAGCTCTAGATCATGGGTCACATAGTTGACTTCGTGCTCATTCAATTTTTGGGATTCATAGTAGACCACACTTTCTCCTTGCATAAGGACTCCTCTGAGCCCTTCCTTACAGGCATCTGTGCACATGAGGAAGCTGGCTTCAGGATTGGTGATATTCAACATGAGTGCATGGGTCACTAGATGTTTCAGGGTTTGAAATCTTTCTTCACATTTTTGTGTCCATGTGAATTTTGTCCCCTTTTTCTGGAGGGCAATGATTGGACAACCAATCGTGGAGAATCCTTTTATAAATATCATATAGTATCCTGCTAATCCCATAAAGGATCTAATATCCGAAACGTCCTTTGGGGTAGGCGATTCCATGATAGACCTAATTTTGTCAAGCTCTACTGCTACTCCTTCTTCAGATAGGACATGGCCTAAGTAATGTCTTTGCTTCTGGAAGAAGTCACATTTGTTGAATTTGGCATAGAGCTGATGTTCTCTTAGCACTTGTAGCACAAGCCTAAGATTCTCTGCATGCTCTTCTCCATTCTTGGAGTAAATTAATATATCGTCAATAAAAACCAGCACAAATTTGTCTAGGAATTTGCTAAGTACATTTTTCATCAAGCACATGAAAGTGGCAGGGGCATTGGTTAACCCAAATGGCACTACCACAAACTCATAATGACCATACCTCGTCTGGAAGGCAGTTTTGTGGATATCTTCGCCCTTGATGTGGACTTGATGGTATCCAGATATCAAGTCAATCTTCGAGAAGATAGAGGGACCTCCCAATTGATCGAACAAGTCATCGATCCTGGGTAAGGGGTACTTGTTCTTTATAGTTACCTTATTGAGTTGTCTATAATCTATACACACTTGGAGGGTACCATCTTTCTTTTTCACAAATAGGATTGGTGCTCCCCATGGAGACACATTAGGCTGAATATAGCCCTTATCCATCATTTCTCTCAATTGCAATTTGAGTTCAACTAGTTCAGGTGTGCTCATTCGGTAGGGTGTCTTAGACACTGACACCGCTCCTGGTGCAAGTTCTATCGAGAAGTCAATGTCCCTTCTCGGAGGTAGACCCAGTACCTCTTCTGGAAACACATCTCTATATTCTCTTAATGTGTGGTGGTCTTCGAGGCTTAGTTTGTCACCTTCAATTGTTTTCAACACCTGTATTACATATAGGGGACATCCTTTTCGACAATACCTTCTCATTTGTAGAGTTGGTATTTGTCTCACCGAGACAGGTTTTCAGATCCCTTGAAGGGTTATCCTTTTTTCTTCTTTACTTACACATTCTAAGGTTTTATGGTAACAATCCAATCTGGCTTTATGGGCAGCTAGCCAGTCCATACCAATCAACAAATCATACGATCCTAGGGGTAATATTTTAAGGGTTGCTTGGGTGGGGAATTCACCCAACATTAATTGGCAGGCTGGTATGACCTCTGCTACCCTTCTTTTGGTGCCAGTGGCTAACTGTACCA
>JZKD02S1787444.1:6168-17360 GCA_000966675.3 Picea glauca | reverse complement strand
AAGGTCCAAGCAGTTATCTGAAATGAAAGAGATCTAATGCATACATAAGAGGGTTATAATGATCAAATATGACACATACCATGATACCTCGGACCAATTACCTCATGGAGAAAGATCCCTCTATGATGCAAGCCCAGGCCAGTAGTGATGGAGGCTAGTACTGCTGACAGGACAAAGCTGGCTGAGAAGAAGGAGATGGGTCCTTCAGGACCATGCTCAGGTCGCTCCTGCTCTTGGTACTCCATGTCTAGGACCATGTGGGCCTCGAGACATGATCTCCTAGTTATCCCTAGATATCGGGGATAACAAGCCTCACATGATGTATATAGCAATGATGATGTGTAGACTCTACGATAGGAAAAACACAACCCATTTCTTGTTACCATGGGTGCTTATTATGCAAACAGTAGCAGACGAGTATTCTTTTGATTGGGCCGAGATGTTGTCAGACAATTTGGTTAAGGAGATTACATAATATCAATCACGAAAATCCAAGGGGAAACCTGCCCCATTCTTCATGTCGGCTTGCATCATGGACACCATCTGTTTTATGACACCTTTTCCTCTGATGGGTTGGAACTGGACCCCAACTAGTGTTGAGCCCATACATGTTTATCATTCGAAACTTTGGGAGGATAGAGAAAAATATTTCTTCTACGAAATCTGCAACTGGGTGGTGGTGTCGATGCATACCACGATATATGGTTGCCCACTTCCCAGGATTTCTGAAAAAATAGTGACTAATCTAGGTAAGATAGAAGACTGGTACAATGAAGAGAATTTCTCCTATATTAGGGTTTTCGTTTGTTCGGTTCCTCCACATTCTCTGCCTAAATTTTTTCCAGATCGATTGGTGTGTCGCAATGTAGCACATCAAACTTTGTATGGGGAAATTAGTAAGGACCTGAAAGCAGTACAGAAAAGGGTATGTCCTGTCTTTCCCATGAAAATTGGTATGTTTTCTCTACTGGATTTCGGCCATTCGAAAGTAGAGGCCGCGGCCCTGGAAGAAATCAAGTTGGTCAATATCAAATTCAAGAAGCATGATCCACAGAAGATCATAGGTAATCACATGGCCCTCTGCAATTTGAAAAGATATGAACATGAAAATTCTCCTCAAAATGAAATATTCCAAGGAGCGAGGTCCTATCAGGAGGTCTTCAGTCGAGTTCAAGCTCTGGCTCCAGATAAATTGGCCGAGTTTTATAACTTCCAGAAGCATCGAAGAAATAGCCTTCCCAGAGTATTGCAGGGAGAAACCTCGACGCCTCTAGATGCTCAGAGAATTGAGACCCAGAGAGCAGAAGAAAGAAGCTCCAGTAGACAGGATACTCAAGAACATCTGGAGAAAACCAAGGTTTCAATTCATGTGGGGGAGACCATGTTGACAAGTCCAACAAGTGATTGAGATAAAGCTCATGTTTAAGCCTTGACGAAAAAGGGAGAAGAACAAGCACCATTCACACCAGGTAAATCAGATACTGATACAGTCAGGAAACAACCATCCACCAAGATCAGCAGCCCCATTCAATCTATCACACTGATAAAGTTTAGTAGAGGTAAACCTAGCGCCAAAGTGGTATTCATAGAATACCTCGCACCTATTTCGGTAGAAGAGATGACCCCTTCCGGCGTCTTTTTCAGCAAGAAGAGAAAGGTTGTGGTAAAAAGAGAAATACATCAGAGGGAGGGTGTGCCTATCAAGAGGCATAGAATACTATATGATGGACAGGCCCAAGAAGACACATATTTCTCTACAGACGTAACGGATTCATTAGAATCCTTTTCCACTGCAAACTATTTTTTAGTGGGCAGCCTGAAGGAGAAGTTAAAGCAAAAGGATCTGCTAGTAAGCCAGTTGCAGGATAAAATGAATATTGTAGATCAAGGAGTCAGGAACGAGATAAATAAATGCTTTGAGCAGATTAGAGCCCATGACAAGTAGGAAATTCAACATCTCAAGATCATCCTTGATGAGATGCAGAAAAATTCATAGGCAGACAGATAATTGGTCAGACAGCTGCAAGTGAAAATAAGCTTGTCCAGAAAAGAAGCAATGGATATATCAGTTTTCCAATCCCAATCTTTAGAGGTACACGAGAAATTGGGATCAACCTAGCGATGTCTTTTGAATAAAATAGAAGGAATTCCAGACTATTATCGATTGGCAGAACACTCTTTAGATAATATTTGCATAAAAGAGAAGGAGGCCACTGCATTTAGAGTTACATTCCAGGAGGTTGTCCTGTCAACAGAAAAAGAGCAGGTTGCCAAAGTCACCAGATTGTCCCTCTCGGAACAAACCTAAGGAGATATAATACTTAAGACCTGGGAGGCTAATATAGTCAAAGGTAAAAGATTGGCCATGAAGGTGAAAAAATCTTGTGAAGAAGCATTCTATGCTCTTGACAAAGAGTCACTGTACATGGGAAGAGATAATATCTTTGAAGTCCAGGGATAGATTGATATGGCAAAAAAACAATCTGATTTCAAGGCGAGTATGGAAGAAGCCCGGGCTGAAATTTTACAATTGAAATAGGTTGACCTTACTCTAATAAATAAATGGATAGTCAACCCTAGCTTAAGACTATAGTCTCTATCTATAGAAGCTAGGAGGGTGGAAGATAAACTGCATCATATAGAAAGGAAGTTTTATACCTTTGATGCAAATGATGCAACAGAGCCCTCTAGGCTGGTGGCACAATTGGTGGGCAGATGCATTCAGTGCGTCGACAAAGGGAAATCCAACACGTCTGGGAAAAAATGATGCATAGGTCATGATTAGAGACCAGTTGTCTTCTAAGCTGGAGAACAAGAGGGAAGAACATCTCTGCCAGCATGACGAAGAGACAGGGGAGAGGCAAGTGAAGCATTTCAAATTTCACATTTTGTAATTTTTACTATTTTAGAAATAAGGAGAATTTCAACCGTTTAGGGTTGAGAACCTTTTGTATAAATGCGTATTTCTAAGATTGAACACACTCTACTTCTTGCCGAATGTAACCGAGAAAATCTCTTTTTGTGAGAATTAATACAAGTGTAGACTAAGATTCCAACCTTTCTGAAGTTTGAGTTATGTTTCTCCCCTATATGTCATAATTCTAGCATTTCTTTATATCATTCCTTGATGAGTGAGTGATTGCAATTTAGTATTACTACTACTGTAGTCATATTTTAACATGTGTTTGATAAGAAAGCATTTTTTCCTCTATGTTTGTTGTGAGTGAACACAAGACCTGCGAGCTACTTGAACTATTGTATCTTATATCCTTTCAAGAGTGCATTCTTTATTTTCTTCTACTTTGAACAAGTTAAGATTCATCGTGTATTGATGCCTAAATTTGTTCAACAGTTTTGTAATTTTATCCCATATCATTTGATTTTATAAATCAACTCGAACGACAAAAGACGGCCTCTGTTATGTCCTGCCATTATTTTCATTTAAGGATTTATGCTCATATAAATATCGGAAGAAAATCATCTTTAAAAACATCCCTTTATATTCATGATGCCTTGGCATTACTTTTTCAACCTTAAGTGTAATCTCAGGAACAACAGATGGAATCAACCTTGTATCATAGTGAAGGTCTTCCAAATTTGTGGAGTTGTGGATGGTGATTGAAGGGAGTTCATGTGGAGATTCGATTGCTAGGGCAAGTGAAGATCCAAGACAACAAACTTAGAACATGGTTGCAACAAATGATGTTGCCTATAAAGGTACGGTTGGTTTCAATTTCTTGCATTTCCCAAGTGTTGATGTGAGTTCTTTGAAGGGAATTTGGATGACTCTATGGTTCAAGAGAAATTTGTTTCCACGGTGAAAACCGATAGACTTGAGGGTGACTCAAGTGGTGCATATTTGAAGAAGTATTGTAGCAGTTTGGGATGCCTCAGTTGGGTTGTGCAGATGAGGTGGACAATGGAGTCAAGTTGTCGTGGATGATTTTGTTTTGGGGTGACTTCATAGTGAAACAAGATAAGGAGCGGATTTGCCTTGATATGAGGGTTGTAAAGATGGACTGAATTGCGAAAGGAAGTGACCAGTTTGTGCAAACTCAAGGGGTGTGACGGTTGGACTGACCATTCAACTAGTTTATGACTTGGGCAAGAACAACAACATGACAAGTGGGTCAAAAGTTAGACGCGCCAATAGGTTTGAAGTGCAACACTTAGACATTGTGGATGATGTCCTTGATGAAGATCGGATGATGGAAGGAGTAGGGAGGAAAGGATGGACACTTGCCTTAGTCTTTAGAGTTGGAAAGAGTGACAAAGATGTGACAAAAAATACTAAGTTTAGGCATGGGGAGGCACATCTCAAGACTTGGACATGACAGTTGGATTGATCACCCGACTAGTACAAAACTTGAGATGTGCAATGTGCGAAGACATGGCAAAGTTGGTTGAAGTATGGGCACAACAACAAGATCACAAGAGATCAACACTTAGGTGAAATTTTGAACAGAAGTGGGCAATAGTTAGTTGTAGTAAGAAACGACAACAACAACACAATCGGAGAACAACAAGGTAGTAACATCATAGCGAGAGAGATCAACATAGTTGGGTGAATTTCGTCCTTGGAGTTGGGTGAGCTGACCGCATTGACTCAGACAATAGATCGTGTAGAGTTGGGTGCAGTATAGTCTGGTTAGTTTGTGGAAACTTGGGGTTTTGACTTCACAGGGAAACTTGGGGTTTCCACTACGACAGAATTTGGGGTTTTCGGTTGGCATGAAACTTGGGGTTTCCAATAGACTTAGCTGCAACGGAGGCATGAGTTTGAGCACAAACTTGGAGATTGCGGATTTTCTAGATGTTGTTGGGGACAACAACAACTTGAAGTGGGGGAGTATGTAAGGTCTTCGACTAGATGGGCACGTAGACCTTTTCCCAAGTCCTCAAGGGTTGAAAATTGGGGTTTCTCTAGCACCCAAGTTGGACAAGTTGATGACTTGGGCATACGAATGCTCCAAGGGGATTTCCCAAGTATGAAGTGACCAAGGGATTGGGGTGCAACGACATGGGGGGTGCACCAAGGTTGGGGTGCGTCAGTCCCAAAGGGCATGATGGTTGATGAGCGCATGGGCTTGTTTGGGCGACTAGGTTCGTGAAGGGGTGTGTCAATTCGTTTGGGTGACTGGGTCCACAAAGGGACACGATGATTCGTTTGGACACATGGGTTCACGAAGGGGTGCGATACCCCCAAGGATGAGACAGTTTGTGATGGTAACATTTGGAATCCCTATAAGAGAACAAGGGTGCACAAACAAGGAAGGTCGATTTTGAAGACAAGGAGAGCAGGAAGAGCTCTACGGTTCTGAGGCAGACAAAGAGAGGTGAGCTCTCTCAAGGAGCCATGTCGCTCCACTTGAGAGGACTTGTGTTTCCTTGAGGTAGAGTCATTGGACAGAGTTGGGCGAACTTCTCGTGGGTTGGTTTTGGGGAATTCTGGAAAACGCAGGTCTATTGGAGGCATGTTTGAAGCAGAATTGAAATTTGTGAAGTCTATGGAAACGAAGAGACAACAAGTCCACGGTTGATGGCACGTCTGAGGTGCACTGCAAGTCGTTGTGGAGACAGTTGTGATGGAGAGTATTGGTGACAAACCTGTGTATGAATGCTTTGGTGAGGTGAGGCGATTCGTTTGACTCCGCCCAATTGTAAACCGAGCCAGTAGTGCTCATGTTGTAATTGTTTTGTAATAACAAAGACTTAGCCATGTGTTAGGCATAGTTTGTACTGCCCCACACTATATTTGTGTATGTCTTCCATTTGTTCTATTGTTGTTCTCTTGACTTCTCATGTTCATGGATGCATGCTTAAATATGACTAAGTGTTAAAGTTTTTAACAATTGTCTAAATATACAAGAGTTGCATTAGAGTAGGAATGTGACTCGTCGGTAGCATAAATGGAGTATGAGTATGCTCTAGGTGAATAGGCATAGTCCGGACGAAGTATCCTTGGTGTTACCAAGCAACCAAGTGAGAAATGTCACGGTGCCACACACCCTCAAGAGGTGCACGATTGCAAGATTTATCTAAGCACACTATGAGAATGTGACAAAATTCATGATGAAAATTTCTGAAATTTTAAAATAAAATTATCAATTTTTATATTATTATTTCATCATCCATTTTTATAATATATTATTTACTATATTATATAATTTAATTTTGTTTATTTTTATATCAATTATTGATTTATCTAATTTTATAGTTATTATACATAGAGAATAACATTAAATGTTATTATGTCCCCGAGGTGTAGGACAGTCGGTGACGGAGTGTGTTGTTAAGCCACTCCGTGTTGAAAAGCCACCGGTTCGAAACCTGTGAGGACAAAAAATCCAACCATGTTAAGGATTGGTGTGGCTCAGGTCGGATGCGATCCCCGGGTGACTTTGATGGCTTAGATGCCCCTGGGTCGTGGTTTCTCAAGCCAAAGGTTAATGTCGTTTCCAAGAAGGTCCGGACAAATTAACAAACAAAAAAGCATTAAATGTTATTATTCTATAAACAAAATAAATTAAAAATACATAGAGAATAACATTAAATGTTATTATTTTATAAACAAAATAAATTAAAATATAATAAAAGATAAAAAATTAAAATATATAAAAAATAAAATTAAGATAGGTGAAAAATATGTTTTGTTGGTTCTTTTAAATCTTGAATTTTAAAGCTTTATTTGTTATAATATTTAAAATAAAAGCCTCCAAAATTTATGCGATATTCATTTTAATTAACACTTTACAGTTTTTTATAATTACGCCGAAAGGCGTATGCCTATTGACAATGGGCACAATTAATCACCTTTTAATCTATGGCTAACAATTGAAGATGCTGGCATATTCTTAGTCGTCCTCCCAAATCAATGAATGTGATTTTCTCTTCATAACTTCCTTGTATTTTTGAATGCATCAGTTAATCTGTTTACTTTTTAACATTTACCTAATCATATTAAGAAATTACTGTAACACTATATGATTGCCACGTTTAAATGATTAACCTTTGGGATTACCAAGTTTGGATATGCTCAACTGTAGGCACGTTTCATTTTCTAAGCGTTTCATTCTGACTTTCCTCAACTATCCGCGTGTTTCATTTTCATTTTCTGGCTGTGGGCACGTTTCATTTTCCAGTTGTCTGTGCATTTCATATTGGATTGTCAAATTCCAATTGTCTGCGCATTACATCATTCCAATTGCGGGAGGAAGCTTTGGCATCGCCTTTCGGTGTTCATCAACCACAATTTTGAGTGGTTGTGCTAGTTATTTAAAATGAGTCTCCAATTATATTTTCAACTAAGCACAGCGAAACTAGTTGCCTCTCAACTGTTGAGTGTGAATGAATCTCGTGCCTTCTTCACTACGAATGTCTATGAAGTTGTTTTCCACTGGTTGAGTACTATTCACGGTGGAAACAATATTGGACTTTTAAGCTTTCAGATTCAATTTTAAAAATTTAATTATTTTATTAATGTTCTGAGTTTCATGACTACTTGTAATATAACAAGATGGTCTAATATGCATTTTAACAATTTTCGTTATTTTATTTAATTTATTTTTATTAATAAACAAAATATGGAAATTAATTATTTATCTTTTATTATATATGACCAATATATATGGTTTTTAACTTTTTTTTTTAATAATAATAAAAATAATTTAATTTTAAGGTCACTGCTAAGTATACCAAATGAGTTGCACATGGGAGACAATCAGCTCGCTAATCAAGGAAACAATCAGGTGCAACCCCTGGAAAAAGGAGGACCTAAATTGCACCCCCGAAGAGCAATGTATCCTCCAACATTGGCAGCCCCTCCCTTTCAATCACTCAACCCTGCGAATCAACAACCCCCCCAGACCATCCCTGTCACTTGTTCCCCCCCTTATGCCCATTTCGTCAAAATCAACTTTGATGGAGCAGCCAAAGGCAACCCGGGAACAGCAGGATGGGGAGCAGTGATCAGAGATTCAGAAGGAAAGATCCTGGGGTTATTAGCAGGCTTCCTAGGGGAAACAACAAATAATGTTGCAGAGCTAACAAGCTTATTGAGAGGTTTGCAGGCAACAATGGACAAAGGCCTCCGCAACATAGTCCTGGAAGGAGACTCACAGGTCATCATTCATATAATCACCAAAATACTAAATGGGAGTCCACCTTCAAAGATCTCACCAAGCTGGCGACTCTCAGGAATGCTAGAGGACTTCAAACGCCTCCTCACACCCACTCTCAGCATCGTACCATCCCATGTGAAGAGAGAGGCAAATCGAGTCGCAGATTGCCTAGCAAACGAAGCAGTCGAAAGGGAAGCTGAATACTCCTGCTGGGTTGACCACGCCCCAGATCGCTCAGACATATTCACGAGGTGCCATGCCTTTGCCAATAGGGACCTACTCCCCCTGGATGGGGTGACACGAGAGCATCAGTGGGCATGCGGACGACCGCCGGGACGCCCATTTATGGCATCAACCAACGAGTGCCCTCCGATTACTAATTAGGCCATGGCCTGCACCAGCCACCTCCAGTTGATGAGCCCTCTCGCACGAGGGAAATGTACCAGGCGACAGAGCACTAACCACCCAGCCTTAATGGCCTCGACAGTCACGACAGCTTGGCACTTTATCGTGGTGGTGAATTGGGACGAGATGTATCGGCCCCTCGTAGTGCTCATTCTGCCCAAGCTACAACTCCGAACTCCGTCGAAGCCTGGAAGAGGAGAGGCCAAACTGATAGGAACTCGGACCGGAGTCTCCACCATGCCCAGGCTCAGAGGGAAATCCCGTAGAGGGGCAGCCTGGTACAGGGATGAATCCAGGCGCAAGCGCATTAGAAATTTTGAACGAGCACTGGCATTAGCATCCACCCAACGCAAGCGACGACCTTGGATGCCTCCCATGGCGATTGTAGAGGAAATTAGTTTGGAGGAGGCAATGCAGAGCCACCCCTCACTTGCCCGCGCAGAGGAAAGCAAGCCACCGCCCAGAGACACCCTGTGGAACCCTAGCGCTGCCAGCACAAAGGACCTCTTCCCACCCTGCATTGTGGAGGAGGAAGTCCCTCCCGACGACACCACAGGGATGGTGGAGCCAGCATGACTTCCAACCCGAGCAGCGGGGGACTCCAGCACACGAGTTTCCGACGATAGCGGGGGGTTGGACCAGCCTCCAGTCTCTGAATTATGGCATCTCCCACTCATCTTCGAGCTCCGAAATTTGATGGAAGACCAAGCTTTTCGCCTAGCCAGGATGGACCAACGGCTGGACATGCTTTTTGCAGCCTACTCCAAGAGCCCTCCAAAGCAACAGTGCCCGATGTGCGTGCAAGCGTACTCGCTTCTAGCAGGCTGGCGTCAGAAGAGGAACGACTGCCCAAACACGAGCAAATAGATTCACTAAAGCTTCTGGTTAGAAGTATCTCTGTTGTCTCAGTTTAGTTAGAATGTTCAGCTTCTTTATGTCTAGTTATGGCTTCTATTTTGAAACTCAATAGCATAATAGCCCTGGTTTCCTTCGGGCAGGGCACCCACATGTATATTTTCGCAACAGGACTGCACCTGGCACAGGATGCCCAGCTGTCCTGGTTTCCTGCTCAGGCAGGACAGCTGGCGTCATCAACAGACATTGCATACTCCTTTTTGCTAATATAATAGGTACCACCCCCTTTTTTATTTAAAAAAAAAAAAGTATACCAAATGAGTTTTAATTGGTAAAGTTTATTGAGATATATATATATCCTACCTCTTCTACAATTTAACTTGTAACTTTTTAGAAGGAAACACATGTTCATAACCATTAAACTCACCAACACAAGTTTAATAATAATAATAACAACAACAACAACACATGTTCTTAACCATTAAACCTACTCAAACAAGTTTAATAATAATAACAACAACAACTACTACTACTACAACTATTTTAAAAATAAAAATTAAATAAAATAAAAATTTTAAAAACAAAATAAAATCATTAAAATGTAAAATAGTTAACATTAATTTTAAAAATAAAGTAAAATCATTAAAATGTAAAGTGTGATGTGAAATAATTTTATTATTGTGGTTATAGATTTTAGAGTTCATTATAGCATAGATTTTGTAATGTAAAGTTGTGAACATTAATTATATATTAAAAAATAAAAATAATATCTTTGTATTAAAAAAATAAAAATAATAATAATAATAAACCAAACAAAACTTAGAAAATATAAAATAATATAATAGATATATACAAATTATATCTTACTATTTATTTAAAATTATTAAGCAATTTTTAGTAGCAAACTGAAGTTGGAACTATGTTCATCAATTCATTTAGGTATGTAGTACCAAAACCTAATAGCCACTTCTTCCAAATGCTTTGACTAGCCCAATAAAATCATTGGAGTTGAAAGCAAAGAATTGTACAAAAATAGTAAGCCTCGAGAGGATTGGATACAAGAGTGGCTCAAAGTGGCATTATAGCTCATGTTCCAAGCAAGAGATGAGGGAAACAATTTAGATTGGACAACTTCATGTGTCTGTATAAATAGAAGGAGTTTTGGTGCTCTAATAGTGGGTTGGTAGTCAAATATTTGATAGAGCACTCAAATAATCAAATTCAGAATGGAGTCTAAATCTAGGCAAGAGGAATGAGAATTAGAAGAATGTCACTTTCTCTTGAGCATGATCTAGCAACAAGATTCCTTGTCAAGTTGCACAAATTAACGATGCAACAATAGAGTGGAAAGAGAGATAACCTCACACTAAATCACTTTGTCTATTAACCTCTTTTTCTACAACTAATTTTTTCATGTTGTTTTGCTAGAAGTAAAAGTAGTTTGATTGGACTAATATTGCTCACAATATCCAATCCCCGCAATGGTATCATTGTTATGATGATTGAATGAAAATTCAAAATCTCAAAGTGCAAGTTTGAATCTCTTAGACCATGAAGAGAATATGGGTGTCTAGAGAGAATCTCACATGTTAAATAGGAGATAATTTGAAAATTCAAGGAAACTGGAGATTTTAGGAATACAAAAATCGTGAGGGGAGAGTGACTAGTTATGTAGGAAAATATTGTTGTCCAACCCATATGCATTAATGATTACAAAATCATTGTACAACATCACCAACATGCTCGACAAGGATAATTCAAAGATTGAAAAAATACAACACATAAGCGAGAGATTTAAACCTATCTGAGACT
>JZKD02S1787433.1:83034-95624 GCA_000966675.3 Picea glauca | reverse complement strand
TAAGTATCAAATTCATACTTGCTTCTTCTATAGAGTCTGATTCATCATCCTTTAAATCAAACTCTATTTTCTTTGGTTCTTCCTTACTTGAAGGACTTCTTGTTTAACAACATCCTTCATTTCTCTAAATACCACATCTCAGTTATACACAACCTTCTTAGTTTCTCGATACCAAAGCTTATACCTTTGAGACCATCTTTATACCCAATAAAGATACAATTTTCAGCCTTCTTATCTAGCTTAATCATGTTTTCCTTTAGAAATTGAACGTAAACCTCGCAGCCAAATACCTTGAGATGCATGAGAGAAGGTTTCTTACCAATCCATACTTCTTGTGGAGTCTTTTCATCTGGCGTTGATGAGGGTGATATGTTGACTAGGTAACATGCATTACCCATTGCCGCTGCCCAGAATTCTTGCCCTAACCCGACAACACTGAGCATGCACCTTGTTTTTTCCATCAGCGTCTTGTTCATCCTTTCCGCAACTCCATTATGTTGAGGTGTATATGGAGTAGTTTTTTGCCTTGCTATACCAGAATTCTTATAAAATTCTTCAAATTCATTCCTACAGAACTCTATGCCATTATCTGTCCTCAACAACTTACTTCTTTTCTTTAGTTGATTCTCAACAAGAGCCTTAAACTATTTAAACCTGTAAAAGAATTCATATTTATTCCTAAGGAAATATATCCAAGTATTCCTCGAGAAGTTATCTATAAATGAGACATAGTACACAGATTTTCCCAATGATGGAGCTGACACAAGTCCAAACACATCAATGTGAACTAGCTGTAAAATTCCTTCTGCTCTCGTTGCACCAGAGGGGAATCTTACCCGATTCTGCTTCCCGTATACACAATGTTCAGAGAAATCAAAATCTAGAGAGCAGTTAGACATACCTTCAACCATACATTTATCGTGTAGTAGTCAAAGACCCTTCTCTTCAATATGCCCCAGTCTTTGATGTCATATCATAACCTTTTCTCCGGAGACCGTAGGAGTTCTTTCTTCTTCAACTGAGATATCAGAAATAATGGAACTATTACACCCATCACTAATAGTGCTTCCTTGTAGCCTATACAAAGTTCCAAACCAACCTCCCTTCAGCAACACCATAGCTCCTTGAACCATCTTCCAGGTTTCCTTTTCAAATATTGTTTTTACCCTTGCATCGTCCATTTTGCTTACAAAAATCAAATTTCTAGCCAATCCTGGGATGTGCAGAACACCATGTAGTGTTCTAATCCTTCCATCCTTGAGCCTCAACTTGACTTTTCCTCAACCTATGATTTTTGTTGTTGATTCATCACCTAGGAAAACATTACCTCCATCATACCTTTCATATTCACAGAACCACTCCTTATGGGGAGTCATATGAAAGGATGCACTTGAGTCAACCAACCATGCCTCATGATATGCAAGTGTGCTTGAAGAAGCCAAGTACACATATCCTCCTTCTTCCTTGGAGGTATTTTCTTCTGTAGAAGGAGATTCTTCAGATCCCTTCTTTTTCTCAATTTTGGATCTACACTACTTCTTGTAGTGCCCCTCTTTTCCACATCTCCAACATACCTTTACAAACTTTTCAGGAGACTTAGATCTTCCCATAGACTTAGATCTCCCACTTGAGGACTTAGATCTATTTCCTTCCTAGGAGCGTCATCTTGTAAACAATGCATATGTGCTCTGTCCTTTCATGTTCTTCCGTCTCATCTCCTTTGACAACAAGGATGAGACCACTTCATCAAACTTCAAGGCAGTTGTATTACTACCTATGGCCACAACTAGACTATTCCACGAGTCTGGTAAAGAGTACAGTAAACTAATACACTTATCTTCATCTGAAATTTTAATCTCAACAGATACTAACTGACTTACCACAAAATTGAAGGCATTCAAATGCTCTGCCACTGAGTCTCCATTTCTCATCCTCAGGTTATACAGCTTCTTTCTCAGGAATAATTTATTTACTAGGGACTTAGACTGATACAACTTCCCCAACTTATTCCATAAATCATTAGCTATAGCTTCCTCTGACACATGCAGTAATAATGAATCTGAGAGACACAGTCGAATTGTGCTCTTCTCCTTCTGATCCAACTTTTTCCAATCATTTGTTGAAGTTCCTGTAGGTGCAGTACTTGGATCCACCACAATCCACTTATCTTTGTCCACCAATAGATCTTCCATCTTGAGCTTCCACAACTCAAAAATTTTCCCATTAAACTTCTCGATCTCCATTTTCAAATTGCTCGCCATTTCTTTTCCCCTGCAAAAATCAATTTCACAGATCTCCCGCTGTAACAAGGCTTATCACAGTCCCGAGCCAAACCCTTGACCACAAAGGCGTCCCTCTGAAGCCAACGCAGATCTGATACCAAGTCTATATTTTAACCTTGTCCAATATTTTACTGCAAACATATTTTCAATAAAAGAACATAAAAGAAACAATGGAAAATACACACATTACACAGAGATTTTTCCCTTGGAAACCCAAACCAAGAAAACCAACATATTCTATATTCATTCATAGTGATACATTGTTTACAATAAAATATACATATAGGATCCAACGGCATCCAAAACCCTAACCCATTGACCTGGATTATTCAACAACCCTAATTCCATAACCGAAAATAGAAAACCATCGGCAAAAACTATGTGTCGAAAAAATGCCCAACAATGGGCACGAAAATTGAGGCAACACAAAAAATAGGGTAAAAATGCAACATGTTTCCCCAAGCAAAAAACAATTCTCAAGGGAACTAACCCCAAGCCTCGACAACCCTGGAAGGGGGGGCCTAGCAACCCCCCTGCACGCCTGGCACAATGTAGCAGACAATATAGCTAGGCGTGCGAAGAATATAACACATACCCATCAACCATCTGGCATAAATATATGCCAAATTTAATCCAAGTCCCATGGATTAATAGAGAAGGTCGAACCCCATTTTAATGGATATGATGTAATGTTGTAGGACTTGGTTGGGATTTGGTATATTTATAAATTATATCAAATATATATATAGTTTAACCACGGTATCATAATTATCCACAACCATATCTCTACGTTGACCTTGCCTTTAATGAATTTTGGTGCATTCAATTCATGGATTATTAAATGTTGGATATATGTGTAGAGTTAAATCAAAATAATACCATGACTTTTAACGTGTAATGTCTGTGGCCTAGTGGTAAGGCAATGAGATCATTTTTTATAGTTCAGGTGTTCGAATCCCATGTTACCCAACTCATAACAAATTGTTTACCTTACCTCATATTGTCCATTCTCGAGGTGCCATGTGGTAACATTTGATAGTGCCACATGTCACACAGTCATCTGCTATTGGCACAGGGGCAGACCCAGGGTTCACCTCCAAGAGCGCACCAACAAGCCCTAATTATTGGCGCTTTCAGCTACACCTGCGAAGCAGATAGAATCTCAACTGAAGCAACTATGGGGGGGTTGCAGGACAAATATGTCTACAACCAAGGGAAATATCAAGTGGATCTAATACTAGAACAATACAATATGCATATATCACTTATCAGCTTAGATCTATTCCACACATCTATTAGATCTACCACAACAATGTAATAACAGTATATCAAGGCAAAATAACATAACATCAATCAAACACAAAAGATAGATATACGTGGTTCACCCTCTCTCTAGGGCTACATCCACAGAACTATGCTTTATAATGTATTAAGACGAAAGCATACAGTTCTGATCTGCGCTCTTAACTAGCAGATCTTCTTTATTCTTCTCTCTATCTCTCCCCTCCCTGCACACCCAGCTGCAGGGTTGATCTTCACACCCAGTTGAAGATCTTATAATACAGAAGACTCTCATACTTTGCACTTCTCTCTCACCTGATATTACTCACTCTATCACACAGCAACAATAGTAACAACTAGATCAAACCTCCTTCCCTCATGTAGGTTCTTATTTATACATTCCAATATCTCACCGGCATCCTTAGGCTGAAACCTAGGTGTAAAAACCCTAGATACCAAAACCCTAGGTGTCTAAAACCCTAGGTCAACTTGACCCGCATTTTCAAGGCTTCGCCAGCCTGTCTTTCCTTCCTTCTCGCGCGGTGCTCCAAAGCATCCAACGGTGGCTTTTTCCTCTTGCTAAGTTGTCCATGATCCTTCTTCCTTGTTGATCTATCATCCTCGATCTCCTCATCCAATGGGTTGCTTCCTTTTACTTTGCTCCATATTTTTTGCTCTTTGCTCACTTTGACCAAGTAACAATCACCATGTCTTCCGTGAAGTTCGCATTTTTCCTTTTCTTCCTTTTTCTTTACTTATTTCCATAACCAAGGGCCAACAGGCCCCCAACACTCACCTGTGACTCATCCCGAAGCATTTGAGATCTGACTCTTCTGTTTTACTTTGACTTTAGACTGCGCAGTGCAACCTCTTCTTTATGATCTATGCCTCCTCTCCTTCCTTGTGCAGACTATCTTTTATGTGTCTGGTACCCAGTTTCAACTACACTTGGTACCTAGACCCTTTTCCTTATGCTTTTACTTAGAGTTGCGAGGCAGTTGGTTGTCATAGTACAACTTCAACTGGCTCACATTCACCAATCATGTCGTCCATTCTCCCTTCAAAGTCTTCAACTATGCATATCCTCCTTATGTAACATAGGCGATCTCATATGGCCCAATCCAATGCGTTCTGAACTTCCCAGGATGCTTGATGAACTTACTGTTATATACCAGTACTAGATCACCTTATCTAAATTCCTTCTTCTTGATGTGTCTGTCATGATAGGCCACTTCTCTTTCCTTTTGCACCTATTGATGAAATCCTGTAATAAATCTATCTTCTTCGAGTTCGATCAACTGTGCAAGCCTCTCATGAACAGAACTAGTATCATCCATATTTGTAAAGGCAGCAATTCTTAATCTTGGTACCAAATATTCCATTGGGACAATGGCTTCGAGACCATATACCAACTTAAAAGGGGTCTACATTGTTAACTTCTTGCAAGTGGTTCTATAGGCCCATAGTACTGTTGGTACTCTTAAATCCCAGTCATCCCTATTCACACTGCAAATCTTCGTTGGTGTTGTTTCCAAGATCTTATTGAATGCTTCCACTGTTTCATTTGCCTGTGGATGGTAAACTGTGCTCTTCTTATGGTGGACTGCAAATTCCTTAATCAAGGCTTCAATAGTCTTATTTATGAAATGTGTGCCTTGATCACTCATAAGGATCTTTGAGCATCCAAACCTGGCTATGATGTCATCAAATATGAAGCGCGCAGTTGTATTTGCACTATAGTCCTTAACTGCTCTTACTTCAGCCCATTTGGTCAAGTACTTTGTTGTTGTAATGATGTACCTTGCTTTTGTGCACTTTCCTAGTGGGTTTATAGGTCCCACAAAGTCAATGGCCCATTTCTCAAATGCTTGTAGAGTCAGCTGAGGTGCTAGTGGCATTTCATCTCTTCTGGAAGGTTTCCCAGCCCTTTCGCATACATCACAGGCTCTATAATAGTCTTTAGCATCTCTGTGTAAGGTAGGCCACCAAAGGCCAGCTCTAACCACCTTCTGCGCAGTTGCTTTTCCTGCGTAGTGTCCTCCTACGATGCCTTCATGAGCTTCCATGAGGATCATCAGTAGTTTTGCCTCCATAACACATATTCTCAATATCTCATCAGGTCTCATCTTGTATAGTTGTCCAGCTATAAGTGAAAATCCTACAGCGCACACTACTAGTTGTTTCTTCTGAGGAATTGTACTCACTAGGTGCCATTCTTGTTGACAGGAACCAGACTATTTCTGTGAATTGGACATCAATATTTCTCATGGACAGTAACTGTGCATCTGGCAGTGCATCTTCCAAACTAGTGGATTCTTCTCCATGTTCCAACCTCGACAAGTGGTCAGGACCTTTATTCATTCTGCCTGGTTTTACTATGATCTCAAAGTCATATTCCTAAAATAGCATAATCCATCTGCATATTCTCACCCTCAACACTGGTTTTTTGACTAGTTATTTCAGCGCGGAGTGATCTGTAAACATTTTAAAGTGTCCTCCCAACAAGTAGTGGTGAAATTTTTGTAGTGCATACACCATGGCAAACCCCTCTCGCTCGATAGTGGTGTAATTGATCTCAGCAGTTGATAGCTTTCTGCTGGCAAAGGCTGACGGATGGTCAATATATCCTTCCCCGGGTTGTACTAACACTGCTCCTAAAGAAATAGAATATCCATTGACATGCACATGAAACTCCTTGCTCCAATCTAGGGAGACCAAAATAGGCGCAGTAACCATTTTCAGTTTCAGTGTGTCGAAGCTATGCTGTCACTTTTCTGTCCAATTAAACTGACAATCTTTCTTCAAAAGCTTCTCCATGGGTGTTATAATCTAGGCATATCTTTAATGAACTTCCTGTAATATCCTGTGTGTCCCAGCACAGTGCGCAACTGTTTGACTGAAGTAGGAGGGGGTAGATCAACTATAATGGCAATTTTAGATGGGTCGACCAGCAATCCCTGCTTGCATACAATATGACCGAACAACACTCCAAATGGTGAGAAGAATATGCATTTCTTCAGATTCAAAGCAATTTGACACTGCCTGCATTTATTCAACATTAGCCTTAGACATTCAATATGATTTTTCAATAAACTAAAAATAGTCCAATCATCTAAGTATGCTTCTACAAATTTATTCAAAAACTCCTTGAATGCTTCAACCACCACCCTAGAAAAGATGGTTGGGGAATTCTTCAATCCAAATGGCATCAGTGTATACTGATAGGACCCCCGTTCTGTTGCAAATGTGGTCTTATGGTGATCTTCCTTGGTAACCTAGATCTGATGATATCCTGAAAATCCATATGTAAAAGAATATACTTCCTGGCCTCCCACAATAACTAACACTTCGTCAGTGAATGGCGTAAGGAAGGGGTCATGTAAACAAGCATCATTCAGCTTCCTGAGATCTACACAAATCGTGATCTCTCCTGTCTTCTTGTCTTGCACCACCATAGGGCTAATCCACTCTGACTCTTCCATAGGTTTTATAATCCCAGCTTCCAATATTCTGTCGAGCTCAATCTTCACTTTCTCCTTCTATTTAGGGTTCAATATGTAGGGTCTCTGTTTGACTGGTATTGCATCTGGTTTTAAAGGGATCCTGATCTCTCCCATAGGCCCTTTAATTCCCTTCATATCAGTGAACTTGGTTGGAAACAAGTCTTGATATTCATGCAATAATTTTGTAATCTTGTCAATAGTGGCAGCATCCCAGTAATCTCCAACATTTGCATGCTTTGGTGTCTGCTCTGTTCCAATATTGACTTTCCTAATCTTGATTAGTTGTCCAATGAATGGTAACTCAACTCTTGGTCCTTCCACATCTCTTTGGCCTTCTGTTTCTGTGATGTTCACCTTTCTTGGATCATCTTCTTCATCGGGATTGATGTTGTAACAGCCTTGTAGTTTCTGGAGAGGCGTAGTCCATTCGTCATCTTCTTGCTCCAAGGGGAGGTTATATGCCTCCTCGAATAATTTTTGTCTTACAATCTACAATGCTTGATCTACTAAAGGATATTGACTTTCAAATAAGAAGGTGGTTACAAAATTGTGAGTCATACCTTCCCAATCTGTAGTGATGAGGCACAGCTCTGCTTGAAGGTACCAATTGATAGGTGTCATCTCCAGTGTGTTAATGAATTTGTGCACCCACTGCTCTTGAGGGATGTTGCTCCAGGTTGATTCACAACTTCGCACATGGTCCTTTGGGAAGCTTCGACTTGTGTATCAAACTCCGCAACCTTCTACTTGTGCTAAGAACCAAGTTGTCATCAAGGTACAACATTGTACCCATTATGTAATGTTGTTTTTGTGTGACCCCCACCATCTTGTTGGGATTGCTTTCAGGGCCTCATCCATCACCAACAATTATTGTTGTATTGGTACACTTTATTCAAAATCCGACAAGAAGGTTTCTAAAGGATTTAGACCATCAAAGCTGGGTAAGTTACTTATTCTTGTGTCGATCCATCGAACTTCTCTAGTTAATCTAGCACATCTTCTGGTAGATACTTCATACTTTTTATTTTGCCAATTCTCTGGTGCTTCTTCTGAGTCTGATGAACATGCATTGTCACTTCGCCAACTTAGGTTTCCATTAGCCATAGGATTAATGTAATCATGTTGTCTGGCTGTTAATTTGTATATGCTTTCCAGTTCACATGCGCAGTCTTCTTCTCTGATGGGTTCTGTGTATCGCTGACCTTCATCTGGATCTAAGGGTGCAATGACCCTAAGGCCATCTCTTTCAAAATTCATACGTATTTTCTTTAAATCAACCACAGTGGAATTATTAAAATCCCAATCAATTCCTAACAACAAAGGGTAAGGACAGTTATCATCAACTATCTCAATTACCTCAAAATCTACAAACGTTCTTACTCCGTCGATGTCCACAGGGACATGTTCCAATCTACCAAAGGGGCTTGTTAGGGTCCTATAAGTTTACAGGATAATCATTATGCTAATTGATATTCATGATTTTGGGATTGAAAATAACATTCCATCTTTTAAATTATTTCCAAATGATCAAAGGCCTAACATTGCCTCATGACGTGTAGTGGAAAGCTAAAAAGGACAAAACTCTTTGTTTTCAGGCACATGAGTTTCACACAATATCATCACCTTACATAGATTTTGAAAGGAAAATGTCGCTACATATTGATTTGTGCATTTTGACATGAATCTGGAAAAGTCTCTTGTTTTTCAGGATTGCTTGGGCAAAGGTTCTATAATTTCGAATTTTAGTTTTATTAACCAAATTTTGGCTTTGTTGTTAGTTTTGGTAAGCCAAATAAGTTCCTGGGCCTTTTACAGACTTATGTAAGCTTAGATTTATATTTAATTCTTGGAGCCAGAAAGAGCTCTCGGGCCTGATACAGAAACATGGCATATATTAAAATTTTGGTAAAAAATTATTGGTCGAGTGCCAACTCCTCCAAGTTCATAGTGGCCAAAATCTACGCACTTGCATCCAACACACAAAACAAGAGTCAACACGATACACATGCAAGTCAAGGACCAAGGCCCAAGTGCCTACACCAATTCATATGGAAGAGGAGCCCAAGAGGGGCGTAATGTGCTCAACGTGTCGATATGTATTGGCAAAGTTGGTGTACATCAACGCTTTGAAAGAGTTTCTCGGCTCAAATGTGGGATATATCCCATCGATCTAATTCAAAAGAGGTGCCAGAATTAAACCTTAACGCTAGGTTCCAAGAGCAAATATGTAGGTGCAGAGGACAAAAGGTCAGTCGTTGGTTGCCATATTGCAGGTGTCGACGACATTCAAGCAATTTTCCAAATCATCCAGATTCCATGTAAGAGACAAATGTGCGTCGAACACTGAGGAGAATTGACACGATAGCCAAATCATCAAAGTCGATCTCGGGGGAGTACAAATTCTAGGAATTTGTTTTTGAAACCTTAGATGAGAAGGACGCATAGTGGGAGTGCTCTAAATAAAGGATGGTTTGTGAAATTTTTGAAATGCTTGTTGTTCAAATGTACGCTCACTATGATCCATGGAGTGTGAAACCGATCTATGGAATATTGTCAGACTGTGTACCATTTCGAGGCAGAAGACGGATTCTGTATTTGATCATAACAAGCATTATTTCGATGGTTCCATGGCTTTTCTTGGAGTTGTCAAATCTTCTAGAGATTCATATGTATTGCTTACAATATTCCTAAAATTTCAAAACCTGTGTTCAACGATGGTCGATGTTGTTGTTGATGCCATGGTTGCAAAACATGAGAGGGAACCATTTGTTGGCGATTTGCAGTCACTTTCATGGTCGGCTATGGAAATTGGAGGCATAGCCGACAGTTTAGTTGGTGGCATTGCACTGTCTCATTTGAGGATCGATGTAGTATTTCTTCTTTTTTCCATTTTCCCTACGATTCAATTTTTAGCCTGTGGTCTGGTTGAGGAAAAACCTTCAAGAAGTTATGGGATAGTTGAGGTCAATGTCAAAGTCTGTTGAAACACTAATAGACAAATTTAAAGCACCACAAGAAAATGTTGAGAAAGGGAGATCTCAATCCTCTCAGAAGATCATTACTAATGTGTCGGCAAAAGATGATTTGCCAGATGATGAAGACTGGGTTAAAATTCAGAAAGAAAAACCTGGGGAGATTGTTGAAGAAAAAATTGAGGGGATGAAGATGGCATATCAATGAATGAAGAAGTACATGTCTCTGAGGATAATCATTCTTTACTTAAGTTGCATATAGAGGAAGCAACTCGGAGGAGGAAAGATACTTGCATAAGCAAAGGGGATGTGAAATTCCCTGAGGTTCAGTCAGACGTTACTGATTCTAAAGGCTTTACAAAAGTCATAGGTACTAGAAGTTCATCTTGTAGATGTGACCAGATGCCAAATTCGCATAGGTAAAATAGTTAAACACCATCACGTGTAGCTACTCGAGATTCCAAAATGTGGTTGGCATTGTCAAGGGTTAATATAAGAAAAAATTCCATAACAAAGGTTGTTGCAGATATTATTTAAATCATGCTCAATGGATGCCAAGGAGTAGCGGTTTTCAATAGGGGCAACGCTATCTAGTAAGAGTGGAAATTGGCACATTCAATTACAAAATAAGAGGATATCGCTCAGGTAAATTGTATATGAACTTTGTGTGCCCAACAATCCAAGCAAACCCCCAAGATGGCTATATGGATACGATGGAGGATTGGTTTCATATCACCAAATTTCCTGCAGATATCAATGGCAAAAATGGAGAAATATATCAAAGAAGAACACTTGTTAGAACATTTTGCAATGGATGACAATGCACTTCCATATTCTTGGGCCCGATATCAAAAGAAGGTGAAATCGTGATTCTAGCAACTTTTGCAGCAGAGACACACGTGGCACCTTGACTCTAATGGCGCTTGGAGATATGAATTTAGTATTGAAGTAGATTTATGGGCATGGAATCAAATGCAAATGGATATCCCAAGATTTCAGGATCATATCGATCTTTTCAATTTCAAAAGGAACAGATGGAAATTTTAACTCCATCACTCAGACTTCAAAACAAGGAAGCAGGGCACTTGTGAGGAGGTGGTAGCCAAATCAAATCCCATTCTTTCRGGCTCCTCTTAACAATTAAACAATAAGGTYAAAGGGTAAAGAATGAGATAGGTGGCAGAGTATCTCTTTTTCTCAGACAAAGGACAAGTAGTCGAATGAACAAGTGGCCATTAGTTCCATAATTCAAGGGATAAGCATCAACAACCTTCCACCAAATTCGTGACAACCAAGCAACAGTTTCCAAATTTAATTTTCCTTTAATTTACTATTAGAATTTGTTTTGTTTGTTTTTAGCAGACAATTTACATGTGTCATTGGGTTTTTGTTTTTTGTTTTCTATTTTGGAATGAAGTTGAGATCCCGAGCTATTAGCATTCGAATCATCAACCAGAAGATAAGAATAGATCCACTATTGTAGGTTCCATGGGTTCGACTCATAGGAATATTATGTGACCATAAACTTCTATATATTGGATCAAATTTGATGTAAAAAGGGTTGGAACCTGTTGGAGGGATACTTTCCCAATTATTATAATGAGTTCATAGAGCCTCTCTTCTTTCAAATTTGCAAGGGTACAAGATCATAGTGTTTCAGGATTCATGTGCCATGGCTATTGGTGAAGTGCTTCTCCTGCAAATTGTTTCTCTGTTTTCATATGTTTTTCCTTTCCTTATTATCTTGCAGAAGTTTTAAGAACATGATTTGTTGAAAGATACACTCTGATTCTTGTTGGAGGTAATATCAATGTTTTCTTCTGATATTTAATGGCATAATTCTTCATTGCTCTGTTGCTAAATTGATCTTTTCTCTTTTTATTCTATCTCACTTCATTTAAATTTACTGAATCCAGTAGTATGTCTACCTTACCCTGTTTCATTTGAGATTGATACTTCTACAAATAGATCACCTCAGCCTCTTTGACTCCATTGCCCAGTGGTTTTCCCGTGTTGTTCTAACCAAGCATTTAAAAACCAAAACCAAATCTATCATAACTAGCCTAATATCCCATTCCAAACGAAGCTAGATCAGACAGAGAGA
The DNA here is from genome assembly GCA_000966675.3 of Picea glauca. NCBI lineage: Eukaryota > Viridiplantae > Streptophyta > Pinopsida > Pinales > Pinaceae > Picea > Picea glauca. Next base: position 83,482 of record JZKD02S1787433.1, on the reverse strand, counting down.
TTCCTCTCTGAGTCTTGGAGTGCTAGATACAAGACTCCAAGTGGTTTGATGTTGCCTTTTTGACTGCCTCCACAACCTTGGGAAAATTATAGAGCGCTAAAAGAATGGCGACTCAACTGGGGAACAAATTTTCAGGTTCTCCAGAAAAATTATATCAAGTTCAGATTTGAATTCTAATGGTGAACAGAAGCCAAACACGGGAAGGCTATACCATTCACCTGGCGACTCCATTGTTCAAGATCCCGAGCTTCAAAGTTTAGAGAGACTTCACTACCAAATAATCCAGAGTTTAGAGCATTGATGGTGATCCAAGATGACATGGTATGTGGAAAACCCTCCCTCTGGTGAAATGTTACAAACTTTGAGAGATGAGTTAGAAGAATTTCAAGTTGATGAGATTTTCTCAACAACAGTATTTATTTGTTTGAAATCAAGTTGATTCACACTC
>JZKD02S1787433.1:49896-61650 GCA_000966675.3 Picea glauca | reverse complement strand
GCTACCAGCGCCTTAGCTAGTTTATTTACATTCTGTCTGTAAGCATATTTCAGTCATTTTGTTATTAATGAAATGAAGTCTTATTTCCGCTGCATCTCTGCGTTTATGTGTATTTATGTATTTCATTGCGTTCCTACATAAATCCGGATCATCTTCTTTAGATGTTTAAGTAAAAGTATACTCAAATTAAAATATAAGTGTTCTTTTCTAGATGTTTAAGTAAGAAACTATTAATATTAATATCAGTCGCGACAAGGTACTAGGCATTAGAGATTCCTCCTTTCTCATTGAAGATATTTTAACTCGACTTAAACAGAAACGAATTACTACACTTGCTCATGCATCATTGTTGAGAGATCCTCATATCTTTGCTGAGGTTTGGCGAAGTAACACGGAACTGGAACTATCGGGTGATCTTGTTAAAGAATGGGAAAATTTCACACAGGTGTTGAGTGGGGCGGGGATTACTCTCCAGGATTATTCCAGGGACGTTTTGATCTGGATCAGTGGAGATGCATCTCGAAGGATGACTGTAAAAAACTTCTATAACGCCATTCTAACCACCCACGGGTTACCGAACTGGATCGAATGGAGGGTCAAAGTTTGGAAATGGAAACTACAACTAAAAATCATTCTATTCTTTTGGCTGGCATCAGAAAACAAGATTCTTTCGTGGGACGTCCTGCAGAAAAAAAAGATGGAGTGGACCGGGCATATGCATTTTATACAGAGAATCTGAGGAAGATATTAATCATTTGTTCATTCACTACAAATTCATCAAGTCTATCTGGGCGATATGCTCTCATTTCCTTAAATTTCCCTGTTCCTGGCATGAGAAGACCATCAATGAGTTCATGGATTCATGGCTTTTATGCAAGGTTGCATCTAAAAAATCTACCAATCTTACTGAGCTAGTTTACTTGAAACGAATGCAACAAGGCATTATTTGATGGGAAAACCCCCTCTGGATGGGTTGTGGCGCACAGGACACTTGGCACACTTTCAAATATTCCATAGAAAAAAATTCTCAGGTTTTGAGATTGAATCTCGTTATTCGTCTGAATGGATATTCACTGGCATTTTTTTATGGGGTTTCCACTGTAGGGGGGATAGGGTGTGGGGAAAATGGTTCAATATAATTGATAGAGGGCCTAGTTGTTAGATGGTTATTTAATTTTGGAGAAGGATCAAACACTAAAGCAGAATTAGTGGGTGCGTGGGCTTCTCTCACCATTGCAAAGATCCTGGAAATTCAGCATGTTCAGATTTTGGGAGACTCCAAAATAGTTGTTGAGTGGCTAAATCATAAAGGTAATCTTCAAGCCATCAATATTGAAGGTTGGGAAAGCAGAATTCGGGTTTTGGCATCAACATTTCAAGGTATTAGTTTCCAACACATCTTCGGAGATTACAATGAAGAAGCATATTTGTTATCTAAGCAAGATATAACAACGACTGGAGGAAGACTCACATGCTACTATTGGGATGGAGTGATGGCAGACCCTTCTCAACATATACAATTTTTCTAAAATTCCTTCCCCATTTCTGATTCTAGACAGTTTGAGCCAATGTTTTGGGACTAGCCCTTTTTTTTACTGGTGATCTTTTACTAAATCTTAGCAGGATTTCATCCATAGTACTCGAGTTTCTTTTCATTGACTCATAAGACAGTATTGTTGAGAATATTCTGTTTATTTTGAACTAGGATATGTATCCTTCGATAAAACCAGTTCTGTTGTTTCCTTTGGTCCCAATGATGTAAAAATTATATTACTAATATAATAGTGCTAATTTCCATCTAGAAAAAAAAAATAAGAAACTATTAAAGCTATATAATATCTTCTAACTAATTTTAACCTAAACAATAACAATAACAATATTTTGAGTATGTAAGTTTTCATGTTAGTTATAATGTTANTAAAAGCTTTCGGATGGTAGCTTTTCAAAGTGTCATTAGGGCACGAAAGAGGATTCAAAATCCTCCTCGGCAACGACATCAAAATGTTATCACCCAAACTATAGGTTGGGAAAAGCTTGACCCAATCCAAGATATGGTGATAACAATGAGAGAGTTTACCCACCGTCACCTCAGATAAACCCTCCCCTTGCTTTAGTGAAGGAAAAATCCAACACAAGGGGGGAGTCCCGAGTGAAGCTAGGGGGAAATGAGATGAAAAGTGATATGATGGAAGTGATTCCCCTATAGGTCAATATACTAAGTGCAGAATGGTTTGGAAATGAGTCTCAGAAGTGGTTAATAGTTTCCAATAAACTTGAGTACCTGCAGAGGATGATTGTACCAGCCCGAGACATAAGAAAAGACAAGATACAAACCAAACAATCCAATGGACAAGCAAGTAAATATTGTTGTCCTAGTTATCGCACAATCTCTAATTTCCCAAAGCCCGAGGAAAGTAAGGGAGATTGGCGTAACAAATAAGATATCCTATCTTTGTCACCTTAATAGGAAATCCCCACTTTTTAGGGATAGGCAGGGTCTACCCAGGGGAGGCGTTCCCGGTAACCTAAAGGGATGGAAAATTCGGGTTATGGTCAAGATATATTACCCCCTCTCACTGGTTACCAAAGTCACTAAGTCCGTGTCTAAAAGATGCGGTTAATGAAGTGTTTGATGTACATGCTCGGAACAAGACAATATAGCATGCATATACAATAATTCCAATTACAAATATGATAATAACACCTCAATAGACAATGGACAATGAAAATAAGTGTTAGTTGATATAAAATTGTAGCAGTTAATAAGTTTCCAACAACAATTAATAAATTGTAACAACTACAATAAAATCTCTTCAGAATTGCTTGAAAAGACAAGAAAAGATAAAATTTATTAAGCAAAATGATAATCAAGTGTCGTAAACAACTTCTGAAGTGTTTAGCTAGCATTCAAAGTCAATTATGCAGAAAATTTGTTGCAGCTAGATGGTTGTAGCAAACATTTACAACAACAACAAGAAAGTTAGCGACCTTGGCTAAATTAGTGTTATATTTAATTAGTAATAGCTCAAGAGAATAATGTTTGAGTGTTTGATCAACCTTCCAACAAAAGAGAGACAAGAGACTAGTGCCTTTAGGGTTTATGGAGTCAATTATATCAGCACATTAACTTGGAGAGACAACAATGATTATACTTGTCTAAAAGATAACAAGGTGGAAGCTTGAGAAGTAGTACCTTAAGTTCTCAAGCACCAAGCCTCAAAGAGGAGGTTCAACTTGTTGGTAGTACGACTGTCGCTACACCAAAACCCACAAGTGATTGGTAAACTCACCATCGCCATATTTCAAGGATCCATGAGAGGCGATTAGTCCCTTGTCACGATACACTGGGGAGCGCTGACTACTTGCAATTTCATGCAACAATCTCCCCCTCAGCACCAGCCGAGTGTGTATCGAACTCGTGGCCTCTAGCTCTAATACTAATTGTTGGTAGTACGACTGTCGTTACACCAAAACCCGCAGGTGATTGGTAAACTCACCACCACTAGATTTCAAGGATCCACGAGAGGCGATTAGTCCCTTGTCATGATACACTGGGGAGCGTTGACTACTTGCAATTTTGTGCAACACAACTAGGGTGTAGGCACTTCTAGGCCCTACTGATTTCTCCTATCCATAGACTCTTGAAAAATATTTAATGCAATAAGAACTAGACAAAGCTTCTAAAGTGCTAGCACTTTAGGGCTCTAGAATTTTGTCTAGACAAGATCTTCTTAATCGAAACTAGCAAAATAAAGAGTAAGAAAGAAGCACCTTATGTTTCTTACTCCTATGGTTTCAAGCAAGAAATTTCATAATCTTACATATGAACAAGTAAACATACCATAGACATTTATCATGAAATGAAAATTTCAGATTTACTTACTTCACCAAGAATCATTAAGCATAAAAACCCTAGATTTGCCAAAAATTCACTAAGAAATGATCCAAAATGCAATCAAAATAGCCTCCAAGCAAGTGTGCCTTGGTAATTTCAGTCAATAACCCCTTTAGGGCGAAAAATCTAGTCCTCCCTCTTGTGAGAGGTGAGTTGTGATGTAAAAATGAGAGCACTTTATGTTTATTTATACAAAGTTTTGACCTTTAATTAATTTCGAGGTCAAAATAAGGCTGACCTTGCCAATTTACAATAAAATTAACTTTCGACATAGTAAAAATTATTTAGCATCTAAAGACACCTCCAAGGGTGATGTCATGTCATTCTAGGGTGACGTTGAGACCTAAAGGTGGAACGTTGAGACTAAAATGCAGGGCACTTGGCCTCCGTAGGCCCTAGATGATGGCCACATGTGCCACCAGGCTCATAAATGCCTCCAAAATTAAAACCCTAGCTCTAGATGATGTCTAGGGTCATGATGGTGACGTTCAGGGCCTTCAAGGGCCAACGTCCATGTGGAAGAGAAACGTCCCCATAGGTCTAGGTCTGTCAAGGTGCCTCTGAAGGCAATGTCCTTATTTTTCCCAATGCAAATCTTCAATTTCTTCTTACCCCTGGCTAGGATTGTAGCATCCATCTTTGGGATTTAAGCCCCCATGATGGTCCAAGCTAATCATTCCCTCATGTGTACATGTCCATCGGGAAAGGTCCTGCAGCAACAACAAGTATGCCCTCCAGGGGTTCATAAGTCACAAGGATCATAGCATGTAAATCACATCCAATAATTAAATTACCCAAACATGTGCATCAAACGCCCCTTAACCCAGACAAATGCTCAAAGACGTTATGCAACTTGACAAGTTACGTTCGGAGAAGGTCTCAGGGTGTCCTATTGGGCTAACCTCTCTTAAGTTTGGGGTGTTTCTCATATGGGATCTAATCCAAGTCATGTAAGTGTATGAGGTGGCATAGGGTAAGTATTTGGGCATGGGGTGCATGTAATAACAAGGAAATGTAAAGTCTTACACGTGGGTGCCTTTGTAGAGGACGAGATGCACCTTGTAATAAATGTAATTGTTTCCTAGCCCATTCATTGCCTTTTATTCTTAGCTTTATTTATTTTGATCTTTTGCTTTTGTGCATCAAGGGAATAGTTGAGGGCCACTATCTTGGCTTGATGACCAGAGGTGATAGCGTTATCCACAAAAATTTCACGGAAATGAGAAGGTTGGATTGTGATGAGACCCCCTTTCTCTTAGCTATGCCACCAAAATCCACTAATCTAGTTTGGTGACCAGATAGGTTGTAGTTTCATACTGATACATGCCCATGGTCATAAAAGTTCGGTGCGTGATGATACCTCATATCCATCAACTAGTACCTTGAGTGTTTATGTATCTTATGGGTCCCCTTTTCTTATAGAGAAGCTTTTCACAACTTTCTCATGGATCCTTAGGAAAAGCATGTCAAAGGTTTAAACATTGGCTTTTAACTCTTGCTAGCTACTTTTATCCTCTGGGCCTTTAGCCCCTTCTTCCCACAAGGTAAGGTACAACCCTTCCTAGCATAGCCAATCCCAATTCCCAAACAAGGATAGGGGGGATGGAAGGAATAAGGATGGAAAGTGGTAAGTATGGAGGGAACAGACGATGAATTTTCACAGACCCACCTAGTAGCAACCCATCGTAAAGGGAAACCAACTTATTAGAGCATCGTGTTACCGTTCTAGGTATACACGAGGCAAAGAGCATAATTTCTGAGCAAACATCATGAAATGAAGAAGGATTCAATACAACATATTCAAGTACTTCAAAAGTCAAAGTGATACATACCATGATACTCAGACTCATTACTTCATGGAGCAAGAACCACCGCTATTTCAGGACCATGCTGGTGGGATGGATAATGTTGTTGGTGATGAATGGACTGCACTGAAGAAAAGAGGGGCCCTCCGAGGGCATGCTCAAGTCATCTGGCTCTCGATACTCCATGTATAGAANAGGTTCAACTTGTTGGTAGTACGACTGTCGCTACACCAAAACCCACAAGTGATTGGTAAACTCACCATCGCCATATTTCAAGGATCCATGAGAGGCGATTAGTCCCTTGTCACGATACACTGGGGAGCGCTGACTACTTGCAATTTCATGCAACAATCTCCCCCTCAGCACCAGCCGAGTGTGTATCGAACTCGTGGCCTCTAGCTCTAATACTAATTGTTGGTAGTACGACTGTCGTTACACCAAAACCCGCAGGTGATTGGTAAACTCACCACCACTAGATTTCAAGGATCCACGAGAGGCGATTAGTCCCTTGTCATGATACACTGGGGAGCGTTGACTACTTGCAATTTTGTGCAACACAACTAGGGTGTAGGCACTTCTAGGCCCTACTGATTTCTCCTATCCATAGACTCTTGAAAAATATTTAATGCAATAAGAACTAGACAAAGCTTCTAAAGTGCTAGCACTTTAGGGCTCTAGAATTTTGTCTAGACAAGATCTTCTTAATCGAAACTAGCAAAATAAAGAGTAAGAAAGAAGCACCTTATGTTTCTTACTCCTATGGTTTCAAGCAAGAAATTTCATAATCTTACATATGAACAAGTAAACATACCATAGACATTTATCATGAAATGAAAATTTCAGATTTACTTACTTCACCAAGAATCATTAAGCATAAAAACCCTAGATTTGCCAAAAATTCACTAAGAAATGATCCAAAATGCAATCAAAATAGCCTCCAAGCAAGTGTGCCTTGGTAATTTCAGTCAATAACCCCTTTAGGGCGAAAAATCTAGTCCTCCCTCTTGTGAGAGGTGAGTTGTGATGTAAAAATGAGAGCACTTTATGTTTATTTATACAAAGTTTTGACCTTTAATTAATTTCGAGGTCAAAATAAGGCTGACCTTGCCAATTTACAATAAAATTAACTTTCGACATAGTAAAAATTATTTAGCATCTAAAGACACCTCCAAGGGTGATGTCATGTCATTCTAGGGTGACGTTGAGACCTAAAGGTGGAACGTTGAGACTAAAATGCAGGGCACTTGGCCTCCGTAGGCCCTAGATGATGGCCACATGTGCCACCGGGCTCATAAATGCCTCCAAAATTAAAACCCTAGCTCTAGATGATGTCTAGGGTCATGATGGTGACATTTAGGGCCTTCAAGGGCCAACGTCCATGTGGAAGAGAAACGTCCCCATAGGTCTAGGTCTGTCAGGGTGCCTCTGAAGGCAATGTCCTTATTTTTCCCAATGCAAATCTTCAATTTCCTCTTACCCTGGCTAGGATTGTAGCATCCATCTTTGGGATTTAAGCCCCCATGATGGTCCAAGCTAATCATTCCCTCATGTGTACATGTCCATCGGGAAAGGTCTTGCAGCAACAACAAGTATGCCCTCCAGGGGTTCATAAGTCACAAGGATCATAACATGTAAATCACATACAATAATTAAATTACCCAAACATGTGCATCAAACGCCCCTTAACCCAGACAAATGCTCAAAGACGTTATGCAACTTGACAAGTTACGTTCGGAGAAGGTCTCAGGGTGTCCTATTGGGCTAACCTCTCTTAAGTTTGGGGTGTTTCTCATATGGGATCTAATCCAAGTCATGTAAGTGTATGAGGTGGCATAGGGTAAGTATTTGGGCATGGGGTGCATGTAATAACAAGGAAATGTAAAGTCTTACACGTGGGTGCCTTTGTAGAGGACGAGATGCACCTTGTAATAAATGTAATTGTTTCCTAGCCCATTCATTGCCTTTTATTCTTAGCTTTATTTATTTTGATCTTTTGCTTTTGTGCATCAAGGGAATAGTTGAGGGCCACTATCTTGGCTTGATGACCAGAGGTGATAGCGTTATCCACAAAAATTTCACGGAAATGAGAAGGTTGGATTGTGATGAGACCCCCTTTCTCTTAGCTATGCCACCAAAATCCACTAATCTAGTTTGGTGACCAGATAGGTTGTAGTTTCATACTGATACATGCCCATGGTCATAAAAGTTCGGTGCGTGATGATACCTCATATCCATCAACTAGTACCTTGAGTGTTTATGTATCTTATGGGTCCCCTTTTCTTATAGAGAAGCTTTTCACAACTTTCTCATGGATCCTTAGGAAAAGCATGTCAAAGGTTTAAACATTGGCTTTTAACTCTTGCTAGCTACTTTTATCCTCTGGGCCTTTAGCCCCTTCTTCCCACAAGGTAAGGTACAACCCTTCCTAGCATAGCCAATCCCAATTCCCAAACAAGGATAGGGGGGATGGAAGGAATAAGGATGGAAAGTGGTAAGTATGGAGGGAACAGACGATGAATTTTCACAGACCCACCTAGTAGCAACCCATCGTAAAGGGAAACCAACTTATTAGAGCATCGTGTTACCGTTCTAGGTATACACGAGGCAAAGAGCATAATTTCTGAGCAAACATCATGAAATGAAGAAGGATTCAATACAACATATTCAAGTACTTCAAAAGTCAAAGTGATACATACCATGATACTCAGACTCATTACTTCATGGAGCAAGAACCACCGCTATTTCAGGACCATGCTGGTGGGATGGATAATGTTGTTGGTGATGAATGGACTGCACTGAAGAAAAGAGGGGCCCTCCGAGGGCATGCTCAAGTCATCTGGCTCTCGATACTCCATGTATAGAACTTGTGGGCCTCAAGACGTGATCTCCTTAGTTATCCCTAGGCCAGGGGATAAAAATATTTTTTTACAGTAGTCAACATAAATATATATCAACAAGTAAATGATTATTTAAGCTACTACAAGATGCTAAAAGTCGGGTGAATGATGTGAGAGATAAGCTAGCAATAACTAGAGTAACTCAAGTATGAAAGCATGAGACTTTAACACAAAGATAAGGCTGTTATGAACAAGTATTGCAGAGATATATTATCAGCCTTGTGGTTGTAGTAAACTGTTGCTACAAAAGAAAATTTCAATCCACAAAAAGTACAAGTAAACCACCCAAAAAGTGCACTGAGACTAGTAGATTATTTTGGCAGTGTGCTAGCAAATTTTGACAGTGGAAATGTGAGTTATAAATAAAAAAAGAGAGCAATTTGTTGCAGCCCTATTAGTTGTAGCTTTTGTTTAGTTCTAGCTCCAAGAAGNCAATAATTAAATTACCCAAACATGTGCATCAAACGCCCCTTAACCCAGACAAATGCTCAAAGACGTTATGCAACTTGACAAGTTACGTTCGGAGAAGGTCTCAGGGTGTCCTATTGGGCTAACCTCTCTTAAGTTTGGGGTGTTTCTCATATGGGATCTAATCCAAGTCATGTAAGTGTATGAGGTGGCATAGGGTAAGTATTTGGGCATGGGGTGCATGTAATAACAAGGAAATGTAAAGTCTTACACGTGGGTGCCTTTGTAGAGGACGAGATGCACCTTGTAATAAATGTAATTGTTTCCTAGCCCATTCATTGCCTTTTATTCTTAGCTTTATTTATTTTGATCTTTTGCTTTTGTGCATCAAGGGAATAGTTGAGGGCCACTATCTTGGCTTGATGACCAGAGGTGATAGCGTTATCCACAAAAATTTCACGGAAATGAGAAGGTTGGATTGTGATGAGACCCCCTTTCTCTTAGCTATGCCACCAAAATCCACTAATCTAGTTTGGTGACCAGATAGGTTGTAGTTTCATACTGATACATGCCCATGGTCATAAAAGTTCGGTGCGTGATGATACCTCATATCCATCAACTAGTACCTTGAGTGTTTATGTATCTTATGGGTCCCCTTTTCTTATAGAGAAGCTTTTCACAACTTTCTCATGGATCCTTAGGAAAAGCATGTCAAAGGTTTAAACATTGGCTTTTAACTCTTGCTAGCTACTTTTATCCTCTGGGCCTTTAGCCCCTTCTTCCCACAAGGTAAGGTACAACCCTTCCTAGCATAGCCAATCCCAATTCCCAAACAAGGATAGGGGGGATGGAAGGAATAAGGATGGAAAGTGGTAAGTATGGAGGGAACAGACGATGAATTTTCACAGACCCACCTAGTAGCAACCCATCGTAAAGGGAAACCAACTTATTAGAGCATCGTGTTACCGTTCTAGGTATACACGAGGCAAAGAGCATAATTTCTGAGCAAACATCATGAAATGAAGAAGGATTCAATACAACATATTCAAGTACTTCAAAAGTCAAAGTGATACATACCATGATACTCAGACTCATTACTTCATGGAGCAAGAACCACCGCTATTTCAGGACCATGCTGGTGGGATGGATAATGTTGTTGGTGATGAATGGACTGCACTGAAGAAAAGAGGGGCCCTCCGAGGGCATGCTCAAGTCATCTGGCTCTCGATACTCCATGTATAGAATCTGTGGGCCTCAAGACGTGATCTCCTTAGTTACCCCTAAGCCAGGGGATAACAATATTTTTTTACAGTAGTCAACATAAATATATATCAACAAGTAAATGATTATTTAAGGTACTACAAGATGCTAAAAGTTGGGTGAATGATGTGAGAGATAAGCTAACAATAACTAGAGTAACTCAAGTATGAAAGCATGAGACTTTAACACAAAGATAAGGCTGTTATGAACAAGTATTGCAGAGATATATTATCAACCTTGTGGTTGTAGTAAACTGTTGCTACAAAAGAAAATTTCAATCCACAAAAAGTACAAGTAAACCACCCAAAAAGTGCACTGAGACAAGTAGATTATTTTGGCAGCGTGCTAGCAAATTTTGACAGTGGAAATGTGAGTTATAAATAAAAAAAGAGAGCAATTTGTTGCAGCCCTATTAGTTGTAGCTTTTGTTTAGTTGTAGCTCCAAGAAGACTAAGCAAACCTAGACGCCCTAGAGGCCTTAGCGACCTCAAAGAATCAAGAATAGATCCCAACTTGAACAATATCAATATCTCACTAATTCACGTTTACAATTGCAAACAATTTACTTATCCATTGCAAACTTCAGATTAGTGCCTTTAAAATTTGGGTGAATGAGTCTTGAAAAACATGAGTTAGATCAACAAAATCCCTAGGGGTGTAAATCCTCTTACTCCCTAGGGCATGCAAATCAAACTAAGGTATATCTAGGAGGGTGTACACCCTTGTACTCTTCCTAGAAACCTTGCAATAAATGACTTGTACACTAGAAAATGAAATGAATCTTAATGGAGGGTGTATGCACTTATACTCCTCCTAGGGTTTCAACCAAGAATAATCATGAAACAAGTAAGAAGAACTAACAATTGCGGATTTTCCTTACTGATTCCAAGAGATATGCAGGATCAAACCCTATCTCACAAAGCAACGACCATTCACGAGTAAGGGAAAAAGTCTCCAAGAGGTGCGCACCACCTTAGCTCAACCATTCACCAAGAGATATCACTAAAAATAATTTGCACAAGAGAGAGAGAGAGAGATACCAAAATCCTGATAACAAAATGCCCAAGTAGGGCACAAATTTCAGCCACAACCCTCTGCAATATGGGAGAGCTATATAAAAATGACAAGAGTTTGATCTCTATTTTCACAAATTCTACCGAAAGTGTTTGTCCACTTAGTTTTAGGCTAAACCAAAAAGTAAAGGGTCAACAACCCTTACTTTTCCCCCTTTACATTATAAAATTCAAATTCAAATTTAACTTAAAAAATTCACATAAGAAACCATAAAGTGGCATCATCCCTCTTCTAGAGTGACGTTTTGGCATCAAGAGAAGGACGTTGGGCTTGGAGATGACACGTTGGGCCTCCAAATTCCTTCTCCTCAAGTGATATTATCTTCAAGGTACTCCTCTCCATCCAAAGATGACAAGTGTCAAGCAACATCAACACCACCAACACAACCCTAGCTCTATGGTGACATCAACCTCCT
>JZKD02S1787433.1:0-31723 GCA_000966675.3 Picea glauca | reverse complement strand
TGTCTAAGAAAAAGAGATACTCTGCCACCTATCTCATTCTTTACCCTTTAACCTTATTGTTTAACTGTTAAGAGGAGCCTGAAAGAATGGGATTTGATTTGGCTGCCACCTCCTCACAAGTGCCCTGCTTCCTTGTTTTGAAGTATGAGTGATAGAGTTAAACTTGCCATATGTTCCTTTTGAAATTGAAAAGATTGATATGATCCTGAAATCTCGGGATATCCATCTGCATTTGATTCCATGCGCATAAATCTGCTTGAATACTAATTTCATATCTCCAAGCACCATTAGAGTCAAGGTGCCACGTATGTCTCTACTGCAAAAGCTGTTAGAATCATGATTTCACCCTCCGCTGATATCAAGCCCAAGAATCTGGCAATGCATTGTCATCCATTGTGAAATTTTCTAACAAGTGTTCTTCTTTGATATATTTCTCCATTTCTACCATTGATATCTGCAGGAAATTTGGTGATATGAAACCAATCCTCCATCGTATCCATATAGCCATCTTGGGGATTTGACTAGATTGTTGGGCACGCAAAGTTCGGATACAATTTACCTGAGCGATATCCTCTTATTTTGCAACTGGATGTGCCAATTTCCACTCTTACCAGATAGTGTTGCCCCTATTGAAAACTGCTACTCCTTGGCATCCATCGAGCATGATTTAAATAATATCTGCAACAGCCTTTGTTATGGAATTTTTTCTTAAACTAACCCTTGACAATTCCAACCATGTTCTGGAATATCTAGTAGCTACACATGATGGCGTTTAACTATTTTACTTGTTCGAATTTGGCATCTGGTCACATCTGCAAGATTAACATCTGGTACCTGCGACTTTTCTAAAGCCTTTAGAATCAGTAACGTCTGACTGAACCTCAGGGAATTTCATGTCCCCTTTGCTTATGCGAGTATCTTTCCTCGTTCGAGTCGCTTCCACTGTATGCAACTTAAGTAAATAATTCTTATCCTTGGAGACATGTACTTCTTCATTCATCAATATGCCATCTAGCATCCCCTCATTATTTTCTTCAAGAATCTCCCCAGGTTTTTCTTTCTGAATTTTAACCCAGTCTTCATCATTTGGAAAATCATCTTCTGCCGACACATTAGTAATGATCTCCTGAGAAGATTGAGATCTCCCTTTATCAACATTTTCTTGTGGTTCTTTAAATTTGTCTATTAGTGTTTCAACAGACATTGACATTGACCTCAACTATCCCATAATTGCTTGAAGGTTTTTCCTCAACCAGACCACAGGCTAAAAATTGAATCGTAGGGAAAACGAAAAAAAGAAGAAATACTACATCGATCCTCAAATCAGACAGTGCAATGCCACCAACTAAACTGCCGGCTATGCCTCCAATTGCCATAGTCGACCATGGAAGTGACTGCAAATCGCCAACAAATGTTACCCTCTCATGTTTTGTAGCCATGGCATCAACAACACCATCGACCATCGCTGAACCCAGGTTTTGAAATGTTAGGAATATTGTAAGAAATACATATGAATCTCTAGAAGATTTGACAACTCCAAGAAAATCCATGGAACCATCGAAAGAATGCTTGCTATGATCAAATACAAAATCCGTCTTTTGCCTCGAAATGGTACACAGTTTGACAATATTCTATATATTGATTTCACACTCCATGGAACATGGTGAGTGTACATTTGAACAACAAGCATTTCAAAAATTTCATGAACCATCCTTTATTTAGAGCACTCCCACTATGTGTCCTTCTCATCTAAGGTTTCAAAAACAAATTTCTAGAATATGTACTCCCCCGAGCTTGACTTTGATGATTTGGCTATCGTGTCAATGCTCCTCAGGGTTCGATGCATAGCTGTCTCTGACATGGAATCTAGATGATTTGGAAAATTGCTTGAATGTCGTCGACACCTACAATATGGCAACCAACGCCTGACCTTTTCACCTCGTCACCTACATATTTCCTCTTGGCACCTGACGTTAAGGTTTAATTCTGGCACCTCTTTTGAATTAGATGGGTGGGATATATACCACATTTGAGTCGAGAAACTCTTTCAAATCATTGATATACACCAACGTTTCCAATACATATCGATGCGTTGAGCACATTACGCCCCTCGTGGGCTCCTCTTCCATATGAATTGGTGCAGGCACTTGATCGTTGGTCCTTGACTTGCATGTGTATCGTTTTGACTCTTGGTTTGTGTGTTGGATGCAAGTGTGTAGAATTTGTCCATTGTGAACTTGGAGGATTTGGCGCTCGGCCAATAATTTTTTACCAAAATTTTAATATATGCCTTGTTTTTGTATTAGACCCGAGATCTCTTTCTAGCTCCAAGAATTAAATATAAATCCAAGCTTACATAAGTCTGTAAAAGGCCCAAGAATTTATTTGGCTTAACAAAACTAACAACAAAGCCAAATTTTGGTTAATAAAACCAAAATTCGAAATTATAGAACCTTTGCCCAAGCAATCCTGAAAAACAAGAGACTTTTCCAGATTCATGTCAAAATGCACAAATCAATATGTAACGACATCTTCCTTACAAAATCTATGTAAGGTGATGATATTGTGYGAAACTCATGCGCCCGAAAACAAAGAGTTTTCTCCTTTTCACCTTTCCACTAYACGTCGTGAAGCAATGTTAGGTCTTTGATCATTTGGAAATAATTTAAAAKATGGAATGTTATTTTCCATCCCAAAATCATGAATATCAATCAACATAATGATTATCCTATAAACTTATAGGACCCTAACATAGGCTCCACCTGGGGATGGCAGCTCCACGTGAGGTGTCAAGAATCTAGGAACTCTGAGTGTGCAGACCAACTGTCTTATTCATTGGGTTGTTCCCAAATTGAAACCCGTGCCCATTTCTTGTACCTGTTCCAAACCGGATGGATACAAACCAATCTGAAAAACTATGAAAAAATTGAAAGAGAATGAAGTGGTCATCTTGTTGAGCTTATTGGCACACTCCTACCTACCCTAATCTACTGATAGTTTCTCTGTTCCAAATGATACAATAATGTCATTGCAACCAGTCAAGCAACTACTTAAATACATTGACTTATGGACTGTTTATTAAAAACATTAGAGAAACAATTTGACCCTCTGTCCAGAAAACCCAAGGTGTGCAGTGTAATGGAAACTGTAGATGGATGTGTACAATGGAACCAGAAATATCCTTCATATAATCAACTACATGATTGATAAATTCATAGTTTATTGATATACCTTTTATGCTCCCAATGACAAATTGCTCCTGGATAACCTCTTCAATTCCTTCATCAAGGTTAATGCTTGATTCCAACTCTACAAAATTGGGTTCACAACCATATCCTTCCTCTATCTGCAAGTAAAATGGTATAACAATTTCCTCTCTTTTTGGAGGAGGAAGACTTTCCAAGAATTGTTTAGGATCTTGGAAATCTTGTGACTCAAATTGAACATCAAATAGTTCAAATTCATTTTCTAATATTTCAGTAACTAAACCAAGAAAACAACTTTTACTTTCGGGTGTGAATCGACTGGATTTCAAACAAAGAAATACTGTTGTTGAGAAAATCTCATCAATCTGAAATTTTGCTAACTCATCCCTCAAAGTTTGTAACATTTCACTAGAGGGATGGTTTGCCACATACCCTGTCATCTTGGATCACCATCAATCCTCTAAACTCTGGATTCTTTGGCAGTGAAGTCACTCTGAAATTTGAAGCTTGGGATCTTGAACAATGGAGTCGCCAGGTGAATGGTACAACCTTCATGTGTTTGGCTTCTGTTCACCATCAGAATTCAAATCTGAACTTGATATAATTTTTCTAGAGAACCTGAAAATTCATTCCCTAGTTGAGTCGCCATTCAGTTAGCACTCTGTAGCTTTCCCAAGGCTGCGGAGGCAGTCATAGAGGCAACATCAAACCACTTGGAGTCTTGGATCTAGCTCTCCAAGACTCAGAGAGGGATCTCTCTGTCTGATCTATCTTGGTTTGGAATAGGAGATTAGGTTAGTTATGATAGATTTGGTTTTTGTTTTTAAATGCTTGGTTAGAACAACACAGGAAAACCATTGGGCAATGGAGTCAAACAAGCCGAGGTGATCAATTTGCAGAAGTATCAATCTCAAATGAAACAGGGAAAGGTAGACATACTACTGGATTCAGTAGATTTAAATGAAGTGAGATAGAAGAAAAAGAGAAAAGATCAATTTAGCAACAAAGCAATGAAGAATTCTGCCATTAAATATCAGAAGAAAACATTGATATTATCTCTAGCAAGAATCATAGTGTATCTTTCAACAAATTCTGTTCTTAAAACTTCTGCAAGATAATAAGGAAATGAGAAACATACGAAAACAAAGAAACAATTTACAGGAGAAGCACTTCACCAATAGCCATGGCACATGAATCCTGAAACACTATGATCTTGTACCCTTGCAAATTTGAAAGAAGAGAGGCTCTATGAGCTCATTACAATAATTGGGAAAGTATCCCTCCAACATGTTCCAACCCTTTTTACATCAAATTTGATCCAATATATAGAAGTTTATGGTCACATAAGATTCCTATGAGTCGAACCCATGCAACCTACAATAGTGGATCTGTTCTTATGTTTTGGCTGATGATTCGAATGCTAATAGCTTGGGATCTCAACTTCATTCCAAAATAGAAAACAAAAAACAAAAACCCAATGACACATGTAATCTGTCTGCTAAAAACAAACAAAATAGATTCTTATAGTAAATTAAAGGAAAATAAAATTTGGAAACTGCTGCTTGGTTGTCACGAATTTGTTGGAAGGTTGTTGATGATTATCGCTTGAATTATGGAACTAATAGGCACTTGTTCATTCAACTACTTGTCCTCTGTCCGAGAAAAAGAGATACTCTGCCACCTATCTCATTCTTTACCCTTTAACCTTATTATTTAACTGTTAAGAGGAGCTTGAAAGAATGGGATTTGATTTGGCTACCACCTCCTCACAAGTGCCCTGCTTCCTTGTTTTGAAGTCTGAGTGATAGAGTTAAAATTTCCATATGTTCCTTTTGAAATTGAAAAGATTGACATGATCTTGAAATCTTGGGATATCCATCTGCATTTGCTTCCATGCCCATAAATTTTCTTGAATACTAATTTCATATCTCCAAGCGTCATTAGAGTCAAGGTGCCACCTATGTTTCTACTGCAAAAGTTGCTAGAATCATGATTTCACCCTATGCTGATATCATATCGAGCCCAAGAATCTGGTAGTGCATTGTCATCCGTTGCCAAATGTTCTAACAAGTTTTCTTCTTTGATATATATCTCCATTTCTGCCATTGATATCACCAAAAAATTTGGTGATTTGAAACCAATCCTCCATCATATCCATATAACCATCTTGGGGGTTTGCTTGGAGTGTTGGGCATGAAAAGTTCATATACAATTTACCTGAGCGATCTCTTCTTATTTTGAAATTGGATGTGCCAATTTCCACTCTTACCAGATAGCGTTGCCCCTATTGAAAACTGCTACTCCTTGGCATTCATCGAGCATGATTTAAATAATATCTGCAACAGCCTTTGTTATGGAATTTTTTCTTAAATTAACCCTTGACAATGCCAACCACATTCTAGAATCTCCAGTAGTTACGCGTGATGGCGTTTAACTATTTTACTTGTGTGAATTTGGCATCTAGTCACATCTGTAAGAGTAACATCTGGTACCTGCGACTTTTGTAAAGCCTCTAAAATCAGTAACGTCTGACTGAACCTCAGGGAATTTCACATCCCCTTTGCTTATGCAAGTATCTTTCCTCCTCTGGGTCACTTCCGCTATATGAAACTTAAGTAAATAATGCTTATCTTCGGATACATGTAATTCTTCATTCATCGATATGCCATCTAGCATCCCCTCATTCTTTTCATCAACAATCTTCCAAGGTTTTTTTTTTTGAATTTTAACCCAGTCTTCATCATCTGGCAAATCATCTTTTGCCGACACATTAGTAATGATCTTCTGATAAGATTGAGATCTCCCTTTCTCAACATTTTCTTGTGGTTCTTTAAATTTGTCTATTAGTGTTTCAACATACTTTGACATTGACCTCAACTATCCCATAACTACTAGAAGGTTTTTCCTCAACTAGACCACCAGCTAAAAATTGAATCGTAGGAAAAATGGAAAAAAGAAGAAATACTACATCGATCCTCAAATTAGACAGTGCAATGCCACCAACTAAACTGCCGACTATGCCTCCAATTGCCATAGCCAACCATGAAAGTGACTGCAAATCGCCAAAAAATGTTTCCCTCTCATGTTTTGCAGCCATGGTATCAGCAACAACATCGACCATTGTTGAACCCAAGTTTTGAAAAGTCAGGAATATTGTAAGCAATACATATGAATCGCCAGTAGATTTGACAACTCCAAGAAAATCCATGGAGCCATCGAAAGAATGTTTTCTATGATCAAATACGGAATCCATCTTTTGCATCAAAATGGTACACAGTCTGACAATATTCCATATATCAGTTTCACACTCCATGGAGCATGGTGAGCGTACATTTGAACAACAAACATTTCAAAAATTTCACGAACCATCCTTTATTTANATGGAATGTTATTTTCCATCCCAAAATCATGAATATCAATCAACATAATGATTATCCTATAAACTTATAGGACCCTAACATAGGCTCCACCTGGGGATGGCAGCTCCACGTGAGGTGTCAAGAATCTAGGAACTCTGAGTGTGCAGACCAACTGTCTTATTCATTGGGTTGTTCCCAAATTGAAACCCGTGCCCATTTCTTGTACCTGTTCCAAACCGGATGGATACAAACCAATCTGAAAAACTATGAAAAAATTGAAAGAGAATGAAGTGGTCATCTTGTTGAGCTTATTGGCACACTCCTACCTACCCTAATCTACTGATAGTTTCTCTGTTCCAAATGATACAATAATGTCATTGCAACCAGTCAAGCAACTACTTAAATACATTGACTTATGGACTGTTTATTAAAAACATTAGAGAAACAATTTGACCCTCTGTCCAGAAAACCCAAGGTGTGCAGTGTAATGGAAACTGTAGATGGATGTGTACAATGGAACCAGAAATATCCTTCATATAATCAACTACATGATTGATAAATTCATAGTTTATTGATATACCTTTTATGCTCCCAATGACAAATTGCTCCTGGATAACCTCTTCAATTCCTTCATCAAGGTTAATGCTTGATTCCAACTCTACAAAATTGGGTTCACAACCATATCCTTCCTCTATCTGCAAGTAAAATGGTATAACAATTTCCTCTCTTTTTGGAGGAGGAAGACTTTCCAAGAATTGTTTAGGATCTTGGAAATCTTGTGACTCAAATTGAACATCAAATAGTTCAAATTCATTTTCTAATATTTCAGTAACTAAACCAAGAAAACAACTTTTACTTTCGGGTGTGAATCGACTGGATTTCAAACAAAGAAATACTGTTGTTGAGAAAATCTCATCAATCTGAAATTTTGCTAACTCATCCCTCAAAGTTTGTAACATTTCACTAGAGGGATGGTTTGCCACATACCCTGTCATCTTGGATCACCATCAATCCTCTAAACTCTGGATTCTTTGGCAGTGAAGTCACTCTGAAATTTGAAGCTTGGGATCTTGAACAATGGAGTCGCCAGGTGAATGGTACAACCTTCATGTGTTTGGCTTCTGTTCACCATCAGAATTCAAATCTGAACTTGATATAATTTTTCTAGAGAACCTGAAAATTCATTCCCTAGTTGAGTCGCCATTCAGTTAGCACTCTGTAGCTTTCCCAAGGCTGCGGAGGCAGTCATAGAGGCAACATCAAACCACTTGGAGTCTTGGATCTAGCTCTCCAAGACTCAGAGAGGGATCTCTCTGTCTGATCTATCTTGGTTTGGAATAGGAGATTAGGTTAGTTATGATAGATTTGGTTTTTGTTTTTAAATGCTTGGTTAGAACAACACAGGAAAACCATTGGGCAATGGAGTCAAACAAGCCGAGGTGATCAATTTGCAGAAGTATCAATCTCAAATGAAACAGGGAAAGGTAGACATACTACTGGATTCAGTAGATTTAAATGAAGTGAGATAGAAGAAAAAGAGAAAAGATCAATTTAGCAACAAAGCAATGAAGAATTCTGCCATTAAATATCAGAAGAAAACATTGATATTATCTCTAGCAAGAATCATAGTGTATCTTTCAACAAATTCTGTTCTTAAAACTTCTGCAAGATAATAAGGAAATGAGAAACATACGAAAACAAAGAAACAATTTACAGGAGAAGCACTTCACCAATAGCCATGGCACATGAATCCTGAAACACTATGATCTTGTACCCTTGCAAATTTGAAAGAAGAGAGGCTCTATGAGCTCATTACAATAATTGGGAAAGTATCCCTCCAACATGTTCCAACCCTTTTTACATCAAATTTGATCCAATATATAGAAGTTTATGGTCACATAAGATTCCTATGAGTCGAACCCATGCAACCTACAATAGTGGATCTGTTCTTATGTTTTGGCTGATGATTCGAATGCTAATAGCTTGGGATCTCAACTTCATTCCAAAATAGAAAACAAAAAACAAAAACCCAATGACACATGTAATCTGTCTGCTAAAAACAAACAAAATAGATTCTTATAGTAAATTAAAGGAAAATAAAATTTGGAAACTGCTGCTTGGTTGTCACGAATTTGTTGGAAGGTTGTTGATGATTATCGCTTGAATTATGTAACTAATAGGCACTTGTTCATTCAACTACTTGTCCTCCGTCCGAGAAAAAGAGATACTCTGCCACCTATCTCATTCTTTACCCTTTAACCTTATTCTTTAACTGTTAAGAGGAGCTTGAAAGAATGGGATTTGATTTGGCTGCCACCTCCTCACAAGTGCTCTGCTTCCTTGTTTTGAAGTCTGAGTGATAGAGTTAAACTTTCCATATGTTCCTTTTGAAATTGAAAAGATTGGAATGATCCTGAAATCTTGGGATATCCATCTGCATTTGATTCTGTGCCCATAAATCTTCTTGAATACTAATTTCATATCTCCAAGCGTCATTAGAGTCAAGGTGCCACCTATGTTTCTGCTGCAAAAGTTGCTAGAATCATGATTTCACCCTCTGCTGATATCATATCGAGCCCAAGAATCTGGTAGTGCATTGTCATCCGTTGCCAAATGTTCTAACAAGTTTTCTTCTTTGATATATATCTCCATTTCTGCCATTGATATCAACAAAAAATTTGGTGATTTGAAACCAATCCTCCATCATATCCATATAACCATCTTGGGGGTTTGCTTGGAGTGTTGGGCATGCAAAGTTCATATACAATTTACCTGAGCGATCTCTTCTTATTTTGAAACTGGATGTGCCAATTTCCACTCTTACCAGATAGCGTTGCCCCTATTGAAAACTGCTACTCCTTGGCATTCATCGAGCATGATTTAAATAATATCTGCAACAGCCTTTGTTATGGAATTTTTTCTTAAATTAACCCTTGACAATGCCAACCACATTCTAGAATCTCCAGTAGTTACGCGTGATGGCGTTTAACTATTTTACTTGTGTGAATTTGGCATCTAGTCACATCTGTAAGAGTAACATCTGGTACCTGCGACTTTTGTAAAGCCTCTAAAATCAGTAACGTCTGACTGAACCTCAGGGAATTTCACATCCCCTTTGCTTATGCAAGTATCTTTCCTCCTCTGGGTCACTTCCGCTATATGAAACTTAAGTAAATAATGCTTATCTTCGGATACATGTAATTCTTCATTCATCGATATGCCATCTAGCATCCCCTCATTCTTTTCATCAACAATCTTCCAAGGTTTTTTTTTTTGAATTTTAACCCAGTCTTCATCATCTGGCAAATCATCTTTTGCCGACACATTAGTAATGATCTTCTGATAAGATTGAGATCTCCCTTTCTCAACATTTTCTTGTGGTTCTTTAAATTTGTCTATTAGTGTTTCAACATACTTTGACATTGACCTCAACTATCCCATAACTACTAGAAGGTTTTTCCTCAACTAGACCACCAGCTAAAAATTGAATCGTAGGAAAAATGGAAAAAAGAAGAAATACTACATCGATCCTCAAATTAGACAGTGCAATGCCACCAACTAAACTGCCGACTATGCCTCCAATTGCCATAGCCAACCATGAAAGTGACTGCAAATCGCCAAAAAATGTTTCCCTCTCATGTTTTGCAGCCATGGTATCAGCAACAACATCGACCATTGTTGAACCCAAGTTTTGAAAAGTCAGGAATATTGTAAGCAATACATATGAATCGCCAGTAGATTTGACAACTCCAAGAAAATCCATGGAGCCATCGAAAGAATGTTTTCTATGATCAAATACGGAATCCATCTTTTGCATCAAAATGGTACACAGTCTGACAATATTCCATATATCAGTTTCACACTCCATGGAGCATGGTGAGCGTACATTTGAACAACAAACATTTCAAAAATTTCACGAACCATCCTTTATTTANAGAAGGTTTTTCCTCAACTAGACCACCAGCTAAAAATTGAATCGTAGAAAAAATGGAAAAAAAAAGAAATACTACATCGATCCTCAAATGAGACAGTGCAATGCCACCAACTAAACTACCGACTATGCCTCCAATTGCCATAGACGACCATGAAAGTGACTGCAAATCGCCAAAAAATGTTTCCCTCTCATGTTTTGCAGCCATGGTATCAACAACAACATCGACCATTGTTGAACCCAAGTTTTGAAAAGTCAGGAATATTGTAAGCAATACATATGAATCGCCAGTAGATTTGACAACTCCAAGAAAAGCCATGGATCCATCGAAAGAATGTTTTCTATGATCAAATACGGAATCCATCTTTTGCATCGAAATGGTACACAGTCTGACAATATTCCATATATCAGTTTCACACTCCATGGAGCATGGTGAGCGTACATTTGAACAACAAACATTTCAAAAATTTCACGAACCATCCTTTATTTAGAGCACTCCCACTATGCGTCCTTCTCATCTAAGGTTTCAAAAACAAATTCCTGAAACTTGTACTCCCTCGAGCTCGAATTTGATGATTTGGCTATCATGTCAATGCTCCTCAGGGTTCGATGCACATCTGTCTCTGACATGGAATTTGGATGATTTGGAAAATTGCTTGAATGTTGTCGACACCTGCAATATGGAAACCAACGCTTGACCTTTTGTCCTCTGCACCTACATATTTCCTCTTGGCACCTGGCGTTAAGGTTTTGATTCTAGTGCCTCTTTTGAATTAGATCGATGGTATATATCCCACATTTGAGACAAGAAACTCTTTCAAAGCATTGATATACACCAACGTTGCCAATACATATTGACACGTTGAACACATTACGCCCCATGTGGGCTCCTCTTCCATATGAATTGGTGCAGACACTTGGTCGTTGGTCCTTGACTTGCATGTGTATCATATTGACTCTTGGTTTGTGTGTTGGATGCAAGTGCATAGATTTTGGCCATTGTGAACTTGGAGGATTTGGTGCTCGGCCAATAATTTTTTACCAAAATTTTAATATATGCCAAATTTCTGTATCAGGCCTGTTATCCCCAATATCTATGGATAACTAGGAGATTATGTCTCGAGGCCCACATGGTCCTAGACATGGATTACGAGAGCAGATTGACTTGAGCATGGCCCTTGAGGGCCCATCTTTTCTTCTTCTCAGCCATACTNGACCCTAACAAGCCCCTTTGGTAGATTGGAACATGTCCCTGTGGACATCGACGGAGTAAGAACGTTTGTAGATTTTGAGGTAATTGAGATAGTTGATGATAACTGTCCTTACCCTTTGTTGTTAGGAATTGATTGGGATTTTAATAATTCCACTGTGGTTGATTTAAAGAAAATACGTATGAATTTTGAAAGAGATGGCCTTAGGGTCATTGCACCCTTAGATCCAGATGAAGGTCAGCGATACACAGAACCCATCAGAGAAGAAGACTGCGCATGTGAACTGGAAAGCATATACAAATTAACAGCCAGACAACATGATTACATTAATCCTATGGCTAATGGAAACCTAAGTTGGCGAAGTGACAATGCATGTTCATCAGACTCAAAAGAAGCACCAGAGAATTGGCAAAATAAAAAGTATGAAGTATCTCCAGAAGATGTGCTAGATTAACTAGAGAAGTTCGATGGATCGACACAACAATAAGTAACTTACCCAGCTTTGATGGTCTAAATCCTTTAGAAACCTTCTTGTTGAATTTTGAATAAAGTGTACCAATACAACAATAATTGTTGGTGATGGATGAGGCCCTGAAAGCAATCCCAACAAGATGGTGGGGATCACACAAAAACAACATTACATAATGGGTACAATGTTGTACCTTGATGACAACTTGGTTCTTAGCACAAGTAGAAGGTTGCAGAGTTCGATACACAAGTCGAAGCTTCCCAAAGGACCATGTGCGAAGTTGTGAATCAACCTAGAGCAACATCCCTCAAGAGCAGTGGGTGCACAAATTCATTAACACACTGGACATGACACCTATCAACTGGNATTGCTTCACAGGCTGAAGCGCTAAAGATCGCCATGAAGTTAGAATCATCCCCTATGGGAGAATCTAACTCAGGTATGAGTCAGATCTTGAGTCAACTAACAAGTTTGTCTCTGCAGGTCGAAGATATGAAGAAAGTCAAGGGAAAAGACAAAAGAGAAGACATCTGGTGTGTCAGATGCAGATCATAAGGCCATGAGAAGGAGCACTGTCCCTTATTCCATGAATACTTGGCCTCTAGAGCTTCGAGCCTTTTGAAGCAAGTCACCTTACCCTGGTATGAGGTATGCCAAAATAGACATCGCCCTGGTGAGTGTTATTACATGAAAAAATATGTTTAGACACCCACAAATTTGTATTGCACGATGTGTAAGTCCATGGGACATGATGATAGGGATTGTAGGGCTTACGATCTCATGCATGAAAGGTCAAGAGACGTATACAAAATTCAAGGCAAAGTACAACAAGAAGGAAACACTACGTAATATAACTCACCTGGGAGAGGAAACTTCAATCCTCACGGTGGATTCAGAGGAGGAGGAGGAGGAGGAGGTATGGGTCGAGGCCAAGGATAGATCATCTCTTATAACTGCGCACAGCCATGACACCTCACAAGGGACTGTCAGAACCCTTGCACTACTTGCAGCTACTGCAACTCCTTTAAGCATGTTATTGAGGAATGTCCAATATTACTAGCTAAGCTTCAAGAGAAAAGAGGACCTCAACAAGACTTGCAAGTGCAACTGATATATGTTGAACCTCGCGGAGAAGACCCTGGAGTTGTTGTTACAGGAGAAGACAGACAGATCCAGGGAAAAACTACATAAGACTCAAGAATCAGGAAAGCTACCGAGAAGACCTAAACCTTTGATGCAAAGAAAGAAAGACAAATATTTGAGGAGGCAAGAAAAGAGTTCAAAGGAGACCAAGGCTCTTCATCAAAGACACAACCATAAGTAAGGGAATATGGAATGCCTCAGGAATTTGACCAGTCTGCTTATGTAAGAGAAGGAAAAGAGGTAAGCAAGCTCATGGAATTTCTATATACTTGTATTAAGTTGATTAAGGATGAGAGTGCTGTACAAGAACTACAAAGTTTAATCAGACAGTATGAGCTAGGAAAGATAGACCCCTTACTGAATAGGGCAGTACACCAAATCGCTAAAAATAGAAGGACAAATAAGGAATTACACTTGAATGCTCAAACATGTGAATATGATATAGACTATGTGGTCCTCGTCTTAGGGTCGGAGGTCAATGTCATGACAAAGAAAACTTGGGTACTGATGGGAAAACTAAAGTTGATCTATTCCCCTATCAGGCTCAGGATGGATAATCAGCAAGCTGTCATCCTTATTAGCACTCTGTAATTTTCCCAAGGCTGCGGAGGCAGTCATGGAGGCAACATCAAACCACTTGGAGTCTTGGATCTAGCCCTCCATGACTTAGAGAGGGATCTCTCTGTCTGATCTAGCTTGGTTTGGAATAGGATATTAGGCTAGTTATGATAGATTTGGTTTTGGTTTTTAAATGCTTGGTTAGAACAACACGGGAAAACCATTGGGCAATGGAGTCAAAGAGGCCGAGGTTATCAATTTACAAAAGTATAAATCTCAAATGAAACAGGGCAAGGTAGACATGCTATTGGATTCGGTAAATTTAAATGAAGTGAGAAAGGAGAAAAAGAGAAAAGATCAATTTAGCAATAGAGCAATGAATATTTCTGCCATTAAATATCATAAGAAAACATTGATATAATCTCCAGCAAGAATGAGAGTGTATATTTCAACAAATTATGTTCTTAAAACTTCTACAAGATAACAAGGAAAGGAAAAACATATGAAAACAGAGAAACAATTTACAGGAGAAGCACTTCACCAATAACCATGGCACATGAATCCTGAAACACTATGATCTTGTACCCCTATAGATTTGAAAGAAGAGAGGCTCTATGAGCTCATTACAATAATTGGGAAAGTATCCCTNTTCTATTTCTTTAGGAGCAGTGTTAGTACAACCTGGGGAAGGATATATTGACCATCCGTTAGCCTTTGCCAGCAGAAAGCTATCAACTGCTGAGATCAATTACACCACTACCAAGCGAGAGGTGTTTGCCATGGTGTATGCACTACAAAAATTTCGCCACTACTTGTTGGGAGGACACTTTAAAATGTTTACAGATCACTCCGCACTGAAATAACTAGTCAAAAAACCAGTGTTGAGGGTGAGAATATGCAGATGGATTATGCTATTTCAGGAATATGACTTTGAGATCATAGTAAAACTAGGCAGAATGAATAAAGGTCCTGACTACTTGTCGAGGTTGGAACATGGAGAAGAATCCACTAGTTTGGAAGATGCACTACCAGATGCACAATTACTGTCCATTAGAAATATTGATGACCAATTCACAGAAATAGTCTGGTTCCTGTCAACAAGAAGGGCACCTAGTGAGTACAATTCCTCAGAAGAAACAACTAGTAGTGTGCGCTGTAGACTTTTCACTTGTAGCTGGACAACTATACAAGATGGGACCTGATGAGATATTGAGAAGATGTGTTATGGAGGCAAAACTACCGATGATTCTCATGGAAGCTCATGAAGGCATCGTAGGAGGACACTACGCAGAAAAAGCAACTGCGCAGAAGGTGGTTAGAGCTGGCCTTTGGTGGCCTACCTTACACAGAGATGCTAAAGACTATTATAGAGCCTGTGATGTATGCGAAAGGGCTGGGAAACCTTCCAGAAGAGATGAAATGCCACTAGCACCTCAGCTGACTCTACAAGCATTTGAGAAATGGGCCATTGACTTTGTGGGACCTATAAACCCACTAGGAAAGTGCACAAAAGCAAGGTACATCATTACAACAACAAAGTACTTGACCAAATGGGCTGAAGTAAGAGCAGTTAAGGACTATAGTGCAAATACAACTGCGCGCTTCATATTTGATGACATCATAGCCAGGTTTGGATGCTCAAAGATCCTTATGAGTGATCAAGGCACACATTTCATAAATAAGACTATTGAAGCCTTGATTAAGGAATTTGCAGTCCACCATAAGAAGAGCACAGTTTACCATCCACAGGCAAATGAAACAGTGGAAGCATTCAATAAGATCTTGGAAACAACACCAACGAAGATTTGCAGTGTGAATAGGGATGACTGGGATTTAAGAGTACCAACAGTACTATGGGCCTATAGAACCACTTGCAAGAAGTTAACAATGTAGACCCCTTTTAAGTTGGTATATGGTCTCGAAGCCATTGTCCCAATGGAATATTTGGTACCAAGATTAAGAATTGCTGCCTTTACAAATATGGATGATACTAGTTCTGTTCATGAGAGGCTTGCACAGTTGATCGAACTCGAAGAAGATAGATTTATTACAGGATTTCATCAATAGGTGCAAAAGGAAAGAGAAGTGGCCTATCATGACAGACACATCAAGAAGAAGGAATTTAGATAAGGTGATCTAGTACTGGTATATAACAGTAAGTTCATCAAGCATCCTGGGAAGTTCAGAACGCATTGGATTGGGCCATATGAGATCGCCTATGTTACATAAGGAGGATATGCATAGTTGAAGACTTTGAAGGGAGAATGGACGACATGATTGGTGAATGTGAGCCAGTTGAAGTTGTACTATGACAACCAACTGCCTCGCAACTCTAAGTAAAAGCATAAGGAAAAGGGTCTAGGTACCAAGTGTAGTTGAAACTGGGTACCAGACACATAAAAGATAGTCTGCACAAGGAAGGAGAGGAGGCATAGATCATAAAGAAGAGGTTGCACTGCGCAGTCTAAAGTCAAAGTAAAACAGAAGAGTCAGATCTCAAATGCTTCGGGATGAGTCACAGGTGAGTGTTGGGGGCCTGTTGGCCCTTGGTTATGGAAATAAGTAAAGAAAAAGGAAGAAAAGGAAAAATGCGAACTTCACGGAAGACATGGTGATTGTTACTTGGTCAAAGTGAGCAAAGAGCAAAAAATATGGAGCAAAGTAAAAGGAAGCAACCCATTGGATGAGGAGATCGAGGATGATAGATCAACAAGGAAGAAGGATCATGGACAACTTAGCAAGAGGAAAAAGCCACCGTTGGATGCTTTGGAGCACCGCGCGAGAAGGAAGGAAAGACAGGCTGGCGAAGCCTTGAAAATGCGGGTCAAGTTGACCTAGGGTTTTAGACACCTAGGGTTTTGGTATCTAGGGTTTTTACACCTAGGTTTCAGCCTAAGGATGCCGGTGAGATATTGGAATGTATAAATAAGAACCTACATGAGGGAAGGAGGTTTGATCTAGTTGTTACTATTGTTGCTGTGTGATAGAGTGAGTAATATCAGGTGAGAGAGAAGTGCAAAGTATGAGAGTCTTCTGTATTATAAGATCTTCAACTGGGTGTGAAGATCAACCCTGCAGCTGGGTGTGCAGGGAGGGGAGAGATAGAGAGAAGAATAAAGAAGATCTGCTAGTTAAGAGCGCAGATCAGAACTGTATGCTTTCGTCTTAATACATTATAAAGCATAGTTCTGTGGATGTAGCCCTAGAGAGAGGGTGAACCACGTATATCTATCTTTTGTGTTTGATTGATGTTATGTTATTTTGCCTTGATATACTGTTATTACATTGTTGTGGTAGATCTAATAGATGTGTGGAATAGATCTAAGCTGATAAGTGATATATGCATATTGTATTGTTCTAGTATTAGATCCACTTGATATTTCCCTTGGTTGTAGACATATTTGTCCTGCAACCCCCCCATAGTTGCTTCAGTTGAGATTCTATCTGCTTCGCAGGTGTAGCTGAAAGCGCCAATAATTAGGGCTTGTTGGTGCGCTCTTGGAGGTGAACCCTGGGTCTGCCCCTGTGCCAATAGCAGATGACTGTGTGACATGTGGCACTATCAAATGTTACCACATGGCACCTCGAGAATGGACAATATGAGGTAAGGTAAACAATTTGTTATGAGTTGGGTAACATGGGATTCGAACACCTGAACTATAAAAAATGATCTCATTGCCTTACCACTAGGCCACAGACATTACACGTTAAAAGTCATGGTATTATTTTGATTTAACTCTACACATATATCCAACATTTAATAATCCATGAATTGAATGCACCAAAATTCATTAAAGGCAAGGTCAACGTAGAGATATGGTTGTGGATAATTATGATACCGTGGTTAAACTATATATATATTTGATATAATTTATAAATATACCAAATCCCAACCAAGTCCTACAACATTACATCATATCCATTAAAATGGGGTTCGACCTTCTCTATTAATCCATGGGACTTGGATTAAATTTGGCATATATTTATGCCAGATGGTTGATGGGTATGTGTTATATTCTTCGCACGCCTAGCTATATTGTCTGCTACATTGTGCCAGGCGTGCAGGGGGGTTGCTAGGCCCCCCCTTCCAGGGTTGTCGAGGCTTGGGGTTAGTTCCCTTGAGAATTGTTTTTTGCTTGGGGAAACATGTTGCATTTTTACCCTATTTTTTGTGTTGCCTCAATTTTCGTGCCCATTGTTGGGCATTTTTTCGACACATAGTTTTTGCCGATGGTTTTCTATTTTCGGTTATGGAATTAGGGTTGTTGAATAATCCAGGTCAATGGGTTAGGGTTTTGGATGCCGTTGGATCCTATATGTATATTTTATTGTAAACAATGTATCACTATGAATGAATATAGAATATGTTGGTTTTCTTGGTTTGGGTTTCCAAGGGAAAAATCTCTGTGTAATGTGTGTATTTTCCATTGTTTCTTTTATGTTCTTTTATTGAAAATATGTTTGCAGTAAAATATTGGACAAGGTTAAAATATAGACTTGGTATCAGATCTGCGTTGGCTTCAGAGGGACGCCTTTGTGGTCAAGGGTTTGGCTCGGGACTGTGATAAGCCTTGTTACAGCGGGAGATCTGTGAAATTGATTTTTGCAGGGGAAAAGAAATGGCGAGCAATTTGAAAATGGAGATCGAGAAGTTTAATGGGAAAATTTTTGAGTTGTGGAAGCTCAAGATGGAAGATCTATTGGTGGACAAAGATAAGTGGATTGTGGTGGATCCAAGTACTGCACCTACAGGAACTTCAACAAATGATTGGAAAAAGTTGGATCAGAAGGAGAAGAGCACAATTCGACTGTGTCTCTCAGATTCATTATTACTGCATGTGTCAGAGGAAGCTATAGCTAATGATTTATGGAATAAGTTGGGGAAGTTGTATCAGTCTAAGTCCCTAGTAAATAAATTATTCCTGAGAAAGAAGCTGTATAACCTGAGGATGAGAAATGGAGACTCAGTGGCAGAGCATTTGAATGCCTTCAATTTTGTGGTAAGTCAGTTAGTATCTGTTGAGATTAAAATTTCAGATGAAGATAAGTGTATTAGTTTACTGTACTCTTTACCAGACTCGTGGAATAGTCTAGTTGTGGCCATAGGTAGTAATACAACTGCCTTGAAGTTTGATGAAGTGGTCTCATCCTTGTTGTCAAAGGAGATGAGACGGAAGAACATGAAAGGACAGAGCACATATGCATTGTTTACAAGATGACGCTCCTAGGAAGGAAATAGATCTAAGTCCTCAAGTGGGAGATCTAAGTCTATGGGAAGATCTAAGTCTCCTGAAAAGTTTGTAAAGGTATGTTGGAGATGTGGAAAAGAGGGGCACTACAAGAAGTAGTGTAGATCCAAAATTGAGAAAAAGAAGGGATCTGAAGAATCTCCTTCTACAGAAGAAAATACCTCCAAGGAAGAAGGAGGATATGTGTACTTGGCTTCTTCAAGCACACTTGCATATCATGAGGCATGGTTGGTTGACTCAAGTGCATCCTTTCATATGACTCCCCATAAGGAGTGGTTCTGTGAATATGAAAGGTATGATGGAGGTAATGTTTTCCTAGGTGATGAATCAACAACAAAAATCATAGGTTGAGGAAAAGTCAAGTTGAGGCTCAAGGATGGAAGGATTAGAACACTACATGGTGTTCTGCACATCCCAGGATTGGCTAGAAATTTGATTTTTGTAAGCAAAATGGACGATGCAAGGGTAAAAACAATATTTGAAAAGGAAACCTGGAAGATGGTTCAAGGAGCTATGGTGTTGCTGAAGGGAGGTTGGTTTGGAACTTTGTATAGGCTACAAGGAAGCACTATTAGTGATGGGTGTAATAGTTCCATTATTTCTGATATCTCAGTTGAAGAAGAAAGAACTCCTACGGTCTCCGGAGAAAAGGTTATGATATGACATCAAAGACTGGGGCATATTGAAGAGAAGGGTCTTTGACTACTACACGATAAATGTATGGTTGAAGGTATGTCTAACTGCTCTCTAGATTTTGATTTCTCTGAACATTGTGTATACGGGAAGCAGAATCGGGTAAGATTCCCCTCTGGTGCAACGAGAGCAGAAGGAATTTTACAGCTAGTTCACATTGATGTGTTTGGACTTGTGTCAGCTCCATCATTGGGAAAATCTGTGTACTATGTCTCATTTATAGATAACTTCTCGAGGAATACTTGGATATATTTCCTTAGGAATAAATATGAATTCTTTTACAGGTTTAAATAGTTTAAGGCTCTTGTTGAGAATCAACTAAAGAAAAGAAGTAAGTTGTTGAGGACAGATAATGGCATAGAGTTCTGTAGGAATGAATTTGAAGAATTTTATAAGAATTCTGGTATAGCAAGGCAAAAAACTACTCCATATACACCTCAACATAATGGAGTTGCGGAAAGGATGAACAAGACGCTGATGGAAAAAACAAGGTGCATGCTCAGTGTTGTCGGGTTAGGGCAAGAATTCTGGGCAGCGGCAATGGGTAATGCATGTTACCTAGTCAACATATCACCCTCATCAACGCCAGATGAAAAGACTCCACAAGAAGTATGGATTGGTAAGAAACCTTCTCTCATGCATCTCAAGGTATTTGGCTGCGAGGTTTACGTTCAATTTCTAAAGGAAAACATGATTAAGCTAGATAAGAAGGCTGAAAATTGTATCTTTATTGGGTATAAAGATGGTCTCAAAGGTATAAGCTTTGGTATCGAGAAACTAAGAAGGTTGTGTATAACTGAGATGTGGTATTTAGAGAAATGAAGGATGTTGTTAAACAAGAAGTCCTTCAAGTAAGGAAGAACCAAAGAAAATAGAGTTTGATTTAAAGGATGATGAATCAGACTCTATAGAAGAAGCAAGTATGAATTTGATACTTANCGCAACACAAGAAGGGCAACGAGAAGATGAAGAAGGACACATGAAAATGGTGTGATTACCATAAAAGTCCTTGGCACAACGCCAACGAATGCTGCTCCAAGTAGTCCCTCATGGATACATTGAAGGCTTCCAAGTCAGAGGCCTATTTTGATTTCGAGTCAAATTATGAAGGAGGGAAACAAATTATCGATGTTGAACCTAGTGCCATGATCGCTACCACTAAATTCCAACCAAGCGAACCAGAAGAACGAGAGGAAGGGGAATGCCTCTTTCACTCACATATGTGGGTCAAGGGGGTTTCGATTCATTTCATTGTCGAAAACGGTAGTCAGAAGAACCTGATTTCAGCAGAGGTTGTCAAGCAGCTGAACCTGCCAAGAAAACCACACCCACAACCCTACACTATCAGCTAGCTTTGTCAAGGAAGAGATCTTCGTGTCAACCAACAATGTTATCTGCCCTACGACATCAATGCTTTTAAATATGAGGTACCGTGTGATATTTCTCCCCTTGAAGTTTATGATGTTGTTTTAGGACAACCATATTTGTGGAGGCATCATGTTGTGTGAGTCTAGACCCCATAGTGTTATTATTACTTTGGGTAGACAATTGTACAGGATCCCAGAGGTGGCACCACCTACTTTTATTTCTTTAATATTTGCTAAGCAATGCAGTAAGGCCATTTCACAGATTGAGAAGTTTATCTTCTTTGTGATCCGTGCCCAAAATTAGCATAAGGTCACAGCCACATCCGTGGCCTCTACACAACGCCTCTCTTTGCAACATAAGCAAGTGGATGGGATCATGGAAGAATACAAAGATATCTTTGTGTCACCTACAGGGGTACCGACACATTGCAAACTCAAGCATCCAATTGATCTAATCCCCGACGCACCTCTACCTAATGGACCAATATATTAGCGGTCGCTGATGGAGAATGACGAAATCAAGTGTCAGATCCAAGAGCTTCTTCAAAAGGTGCATATCAAACCCAATTCCTCCCCTTGCAGAAGCCTGATTGTACTGGTGTAGAAGAAGGATGAGACTTGGCGACTTTGCATTGATTACAGAGCCTTAAATGAAATCACAGTCAGGAACCACTACCCCATTCCCAGGATTGATAACCTTCTTGACCAACTCAAGGGGGAAAATTTCTTTAGCAAGATTGAACTAAAGTATGGCTACCACTAGGTTCCCATCGAACCAACTGATGTTTGTAAGATACCCTTCAAGTATAAAGAAGGTCTCTATGAATGGATAGTCATGTCCTTTGGCTTAACAAATGCACCAACCACTTTCATGCGGTTGATGGACGATGTATTGAGACCCTTCACCAACTCCTTTGTGGTAGTATATTTGGATGACATCCTCATCTTCAACAGACGATGAGAGGATCACATACGACATATTCAACAGGTTTTTTGCACTCTGCGGTAGCACAAGCTTTATGCCAACTTGGAAAAATTCTCTTTTGGCATGAACATGGTCTAATACCTGGGCTACATTTTTTATTAGCATGGGGTAAATATCGATCCAGCTAAGATCCAAGTCATCCGTGACTGGCCAGCCCCGATCACACTGACCGAGCTTCAGATCTTCTTAGGTCTCACCAATTTTTACTGATGGTTCGTGTTGGGATTCTCCCATATTGCATGGGCCCTCAGCTAGGTGACCAAGGGCGGTGGTAGGGCCAAGTTCGTGTGGGGGAAGGAGCAACAATGAGCATTCAAAGATCTAAAACATCGTTTGTGCTCAGCGCCAGTACTTTCCTTTCTCGATCTGCAACAACCATTCGATATTGAGACTGATGCATCTGACTATACTATGGGTGCAGTTCTCACTTAGCACGGGCATCCGATGACATACCATAGTGATACACTCTCTGATATTGTCCAGAAATACCCCACCTATGAAAAGGAAATGTATTCCATTATACAAGTCTGTTGTCAATGGAAACATTACATTCTGAGGACAGAGACGATCATACACATTGATCACAAGCCTCTGCAGTTCATACAGACACAGGGGAAATTGCAGGACGACCTCCATTAGAAGTGGTCCACTTACCTGCAACAATTCCATCTCAACATCAAGTATAAGACAAGTGTCTCCAATCTTGTTAGTGACTGCCTTAGTTGGCCTCCTATGGCTACACTTACCACTATGCTCCATACCTATGGACATGAAACATCGGAGTGGCCCCAACTTTACTAACAAGATCCGAAATTCACCACCACATATCAACTCTTGGGTGCAGGTGCCACTGTCACTGATTTTCACATTCAAGACGAACTCTTATGCCACCTGGTCCATCTCTGTGTTCCTACAAGTGAGCATGAAAAGATGATTTGGGAAGCCCACTATAGTCGGGTGGTAGAACATTTTGGCGTAGAGAAAACTGTGGCCGTTCTTCAGAAAACAATTTATTGGCCAAAACTTCGACATGCCGTCGGCAAGTACATGAGATCTTGCACTTCTTGCACCATTTCCAAGCCGACCATCAACAAGCAAGGATTATACACTCCTCTTCCTATTCCCGAGAAGTCATGGGAATCCATATCCATGGATTACATGTGTGGTTTTCCATCCACCAAGCACGAAAAGTACTGTGTGTTTGTGTTTGTTGATCGGTTTTCTAAGATGGCCATCCTCACAACCTATAAGAAGAATTTCACAGTGACATATACTACCAAGCTCTTATTCAAATGAGTTTGGGTTCAATTTGGGATACCAGAGACCATCATCTCCGACCGAGACAACAAGTTCCTCAACACCTTTTGGTTGAGTCTCTGGTCTCTGTTGGACAACAAGCTCATGAAATCCACTTCTTTCCACCTCCAAACCGATGGCCAAACCAAGGTCGTCAATCGGATGATTGTGCACATCTTGCGCATGTACAATTCTAAGCATCCCCATACATGGGACAAGAGTCTCCCATATGTCCAACACAGTTACAACAGGGCTCTCCATAGTTCCATCGACCATAGCCCATTTCAGGTGGGTCTGGGATTCCAAACCTTGCGACCCATTGATGTTGAACTTCCTCTTGCTACAACACAGACAAAATCTTCCCCTGATTAGTCTGTGATCGAGAAAGCCACCAGATTCATTGAGTGGATTCAACACATCCACCAATGGGTCCAGGAGATTTTGCAGAAATCCAATGCTAAGTATAAGCAGTGCCATGATAAACATAGGGTACCACACAAGTTTCAGGTTGGCGACAAAGTCTGGTTACATTTGTAGAAGGAGCGTCTCATCGAGCCCCATCAAAATCTTAGCCCACTTCATTATGGGTCTTACACTATCACCAAGGCTATGGGTAGTAATTCTTTTGAGCTCAACACTCCACCCTTCCTTAGTTTGCATCTAGTCTTCAATGTGGAACTCCTTCGACCATGTTTTTCACCATTATTGGACACCTATGAGATCGTCGAACACCTGACACTAACAGATCTCAACCTTGACTGCATGGAACAAGCATCCACCTATCAGATAGTGGACACACAAGTCAAGGGCACTTGCCAGAAACGAATTCAGAGTTATCAGGTTGTCAAGGTAGGACAACTTCTACACCAAGGAAAGTGGCTCACCCAGGGCCAAATGCAACTGAATTTTCCTCACTTGATGGGGGAACTCAACGCAATGGAGACCATTGCTTCCTAAGGGGGGAGGATTGATCCAGGTGGATATTGGTGGCCACCCACATATTTCAACTAGCTCCTCGTCTCGATTTTTTATTCAACATGTCTTTTTGTATTGCTTTATAATTGTGATTTCTACACATCTGGGGCTTTCTAAAGCCTCCCACATTCTCCAGGTGGATACGGGTGGCCTCTTTCCTAATCCAACTGGCTTACTTTGTATGTTTTCATGTCATCACATCTTGTTGTACTTCTAGGGCTGTTTTGGGGCCCTAAACATTGTTTTCTTGACTTGCCACAGTCAGACTGTAGATGGAGTCAAAGTTTGACGACAAAATGTGTATTTCTCTAAAATTCCTTCCCAACGGGCCATCACGCACCGAAAACAAAGGTCGTATGCAAAAGTTACGACCCTAGGAAGTTGAGGTACCAAATTACACCAACTTACCCATAGGGCCCACATGACTTTTGGCGTTTCACCTTCTAGGGTTAGGTTTTTGGATGTCTAGGGTTTTGGAATTCATGAGTAATATGAAAAGGGCCTATGGAG
Source organism: Picea glauca (assembly GCA_000966675.3). Classification (NCBI taxonomy): domain Eukaryota; kingdom Viridiplantae; phylum Streptophyta; class Pinopsida; order Pinales; family Pinaceae; genus Picea; species Picea glauca. Next base: position 6,771 of record JZKD02S1787433.1, on the reverse strand, counting down.
CCTCATTTTAATACATTTTCCTTAGACGGATGCACGTAGCAGCCACTTCTCTTCTCAGAGATAGCTACCACCATTCGAGCAAGTTTCAGTTCTGTGGTTTTACAGTTTCAACCTATTTCATTATTTAATAGAATATATTGTTCACTAGATATTTGTGTTATTCTTCCTATCTCTGTGTTTATTGTATTCAGTCTGTTAATCAGTTCGTTCCACTCCTAAATCCGGATCACCATTGTCGAGCAGTTTTTCGACACATGGTTTTTGTCGATGGTTTTCTATTTTTGGTTATGGAATTAGGGTTGTTGACTAATCCAGGTCATTGGGTTAGGGTTTTGGAGGCCGTTGGATCCTATANGGTTCGTGTTGGGATTCTCCCATATTGCATGGGCCCTCAGCTAGGTGACCAAGGGCGGTGGTAGGGCCAAGTTCGTGTGGGGGAAGGAGCAACAATGAGCATTCAAAGATCTAAAACATCGTTTGTGCTCAGCGCCAGTACTTTCCTTTCTCGATCTGCAACAACCATTCGATATTGAGACTGATGCATCTGACTATACTATGGGTGCAGTTCTCACTTAGCACGGGCATCCGATGACATACCATAGTGATACACTCTCTGATATTGTCCAGAAATACCCCACCTATGAAAAGGAAATGTATTCCATTATACAAGTCTGTTGTCAATGGAAACATTACATTCTGAGGACAGAGACGATCATACACATTGATCACAAGCCTCTGCAGTTCATACAGACACAGGGGAAATTGCAGGACGACCTCCATTAGAAGTGGTCCACTTACCTGCAACAATTCCATCTCAACATCAAGTATAAGACAAGTGTCTCCAATCTTGTTAGTGACTGCCTTAGTTGGCCTCCTATGGCTACACTTACCACTATGCTCCATACCTATGGACATGAAACATCGGAGTGGCCCCAACTTTACTAACAAGATCCGAAATTCACCACCACATATCAACTCTTGGGTGCAGGTGCCACTGTCACTGATTTTCACATTCAAGACGAACTCTTATGCCACCTGGTCCATCTCTGTGTTCCTACAAGTGAGCATGAAAAGATGATTTGGGAAGCCCACTATAGTCGGGTGGTAGAACATTTTGGCGTAGAGAAAACTGTGGCCGTTCTTCAGAAAACAATTTATTGGCCAAAACTTCGACATGCCGTCGGCAAGTACATGAGATCTTGCACTTCTTGCACCATTTCCAAGCCGACCATCAACAAGCAAGGATTATACACTCCTCTTCCTATTCCCGAGAAGTCATGGGAATCCATATCCATGGATTACATGTGTGGTTTTCCATCCACCAAGCACGAAAAGTACTGTGTGTTTGTGTTTGTTGATCGGTTTTCTAAGATGGCCATCCTCACAACCTATAAGAAGAATTTCACAGTGACATATACTACCAAGCTCTTATTCAAATGAGTTTGGGTTCAATTTGGGATACCAGAGACCATCATCTCCGACCGAGACAACAAGTTCCTCAACACCTTTTGGTTGAGTCTCTGGTCTCTGTTGGACAACAAGCTCATGAAATCCACTTCTTTCCACCTCCAAACCGATGGCCAAACCAAGGTCGTCAATCGGATGATTGTGCACATCTTGCGCATGTACAATTCTAAGCATCCCCATACATGGGACAAGAGTCTCCCATATGTCCAACACAGTTACAACAGGGCTCTCCATAGTTCCATCGACCATAGCCCATTTCAGGTGGGTCTGGGATTCCAAACCTTGCGACCCATTGATGTTGAACTTCCTCTTGCTACAACACAGACAAAATCTTCCCCTGATTAGTCTGTGATCGAGAAAGCCACCAGATTCATTGAGTGGATTCAACACATCCACCAATGGGTCCAGGAGATTTTGCAGAAATCCAATGCTAAGTATAAGCAGTGCCATGATAAACATAGGGTACCACACAAGTTTCAGGTTGGCGACAAAGTCTGGTTACATTTGTAGAAGGAGCGTCTCATCGAGCCCCATCAAAATCTTAGCCCACTTCATTATGGGTCTTACACTATCACCAAGGCTATGGGTAGTAATTCTTTTGAGCTCAACACTCCACCCTTCCTTAGTTTGCATCTAGTCTTCAATGTGGAACTCCTTCGGCCATGTTTTTCACCATTATTGGACACCTATGAGATCGTCGAACACCTGACACTAATAGAGCTCAACCTTGACTGCATGGAACAAGCATCCACCTATCATATAGTGGACACACAGGTCAAGGGCACTTGCCAGCAACAAATCCAGAGTTATCAGGTTGTCAAGGTAGGACAACTTCTACACCAAGGAAAGTGGCTCACCCAGGGCCAAATGCAACAGAATTTTCCTCACTTGATGGGGGAACTCAACGCAATGGAGACCATTGCTTCCTAAGGGGGGAGGATTGATTCAGGTGGATATTGGTGGCCACCCACATATTTCAACTGGCTCCTCGTCTCCATTTTTTATTCAACATGTCTTTTTGTATTGCTTTATAATTGGGAGTTCTACACATATGGTGATTTCTAAAGCCTCCCACATTCTCCAGGTGTATACGGGTGGCCTCTCTCCTAACCCAACTGGATTACTTTGTATGTTTTCATGTCATCACATCTTGTTGTACTTCTAGGGCTATTTTGGGGCCCTAAACATTGTTTTATTGACTTGCCACAGTCAGACTGTAGATGGAGTCAAAGTTTGACGACAAAATGTGTATTTCTCTAAAAGGCCTTCCCAACGGGCCATCACGCACCGAAAACAAAGGTCGTATGCAAAATTTACGACCCTAGGAAGTTGAGGTACCAAATTACACCAACTTACCCGTAGGGCCCACATGACTTTTGGCGTTTCACCTTCTAGGGTTAGGTTTTTGGATGTCTAGGGTTTTGGAATTCATGAGTAATATGAAAAGGGCCTATGGAGCCTCATTTTAATACATATTCCTTAGACGGATGCACGTAGCAGCCACTTCTCTTCTCAGAGATAGCTACCACCATTCGAGCAAGTTTCAGTTCCGCGGTTTTACAGTTTCAACCTGTTTCATTATTTAATAGAATATATTGTTCACTGGATATTTGTGTTATTCTTCCTATCTTTGTGTTTATTGTATTCAGTCTGTTAATCAGTTCGTTCCACTCCTAAATCCGAATCACCATTGTTGGGCAGTTTTTCGACACATGGTTTTTGTCGATGGTTTTCTATTTTTGGTTATGGAATTAGGGTTGTTGACTAATCCAGGTCATTGGGTTAGGGTTTTGGAGGCCGTTGGATCCTATANAGATTGTTAGGTGAATTTTTGTTACCATCGTCAAATATTTTACCTCACACATATCAAGGTTTGCATGCCATTATGAAAGACATTGGAATGGATTATCAAACTATAGATGCATGTACTAATGACCATATTATATATGATGGACAACATGCTTTGAAAACAGAATGTTCGCAATGTCTTATCAATAGATATCAGACCGATCAAGTAACAAAAAGGGTGCCTCGAAAGGTTCTTCATCATATTCCCATAATTCCATGTTTGCAACGATTGTTCAAGTGTGAAAGCATAGCACAATTTATGGATTACCATGCACGTAACAAAAGTGGAGATGGTGTTCTTTGAATGCCTGCCAATAGTTTTGCATTTAGGGAAATTGAGGAAAAATGGGAAGATTTCAAAGATGAACCTCATAATGTTAGGCTTTCATTGGCAGCTGGTGGTGTTAATCCATTCAAAGATATTAGGTCTATTTACTCAGTGTCGCCTATTTTTGTTATCAACAATAACATTCCTCCTTGGATGTCAATAAAGAGGGAGTACATAATGTTGACAACGATTGTTCCAGGTATTTGTTTACATTAATTTTTTGAATTTAACATTTTCATTTGTTTCAATTTTTGCATAATATATATATTTTTATTTATTTAATTATATATATTACATGATATCATTCCTATAGTAATTATGTGTAATTTCAAATAATTAGGTAAGTACTAGGTTAAAGATATGAATGTATATATCGAGCCTCTTATCGATGAGCTACTAAATCTATGGGTTGACATCACAATGTATGACATATGTAAACCAATCGGGGAGAAGAAATTTAAATTCATTGGAATACTTTTATGGACAATTCATGATGCCCCTGGACTAATACATTTTTGTGGTATGTAGCATTCTAATATTGCTCTTTAATACTATATAATATTTTAATGTTATCATGGTGCATGTTTAATTTTTAAATAATCTCATTGTATAATTGACATTAATCCATTTGTTGCAGGTCTTCAAACAAAGTGTAAATTTGCATGTCCGGTTTGTGGCCCTAAGATGAAGTATCTTCATTCAATTTTTTTAGGAAAGATGGTGTTTGATGAGTATAGGCAACTTCTTCCTAAGAACCATAAGTATCATACTACTAAAAAACATATTTTCAATGGAAAAGAAGAGACTGGTTTAAAACCACGAAGAATGACACCTCACCTATGGAGGTTCGAATATAATAGAAATCGTCAAGGTACTCAATTTCATAATGTATTGTAGATCATGTAATGTTTTGAATGTTTATTTTAATCATTGAATTTATTTTACCATACTTGATAATTATTTTTGTGATTTCGTTTATGCTTCATGAAGGCCACAATCATCATGAAGGTATTAATAATGGGCTTCCACGATGAATGAAATCTTATCTCGCTCAATTCGTGAGGTTTCCCTACTACGAGGAGCTAAAAATAGCTCATTTGTTTGATACAATTCATATCGGGAAGAATCTGACTGAAACATTATGGCGAATCATAGATGGTAGGAGGGACAATTTTTTTTTTGTCAAAATTTGTACTGACATTCAGGAAGCCAATCATGCAATGCGAAGTGTGATTTGATATTCAAATATATTATATGGAATACTAGACCGAAATAACCTTCCATGGTTATTAACAGAGCAACAAAGCAATGATGTAAAAGAGGTCATTCAAAGAATTAAATTTCCCACGGGTTTTGCTTCAAACATAAAAAATATCTTAACGAAGAAAGGTGAATTTGGTGGGGTAAAAACACATGATTGACATACCTTCATTAAGGTAATAATTTTGGTATACATATTGGCCTTATAGATCTTTTATTTTTTTCATTTTTTCTTGTCTACGTTGGTCAAAACAAATAACGTTTCATTTTGTTGTTACAGTATGTTCTACCGCTATATCTCCCAAACGACTTTGACAACAACGTCAAACAAATTATATATGATCTTGGAAAATACATGAAGTAAGACATAGTTGTGATTTATATGCAAAATGTTCTTTCAAATTATTGTTGTACTTAATGACACGTGTTTTACTTGTAATGTAATATATTATATTATGTTATGTTGAAACATGTTNGGTAAATTTGCATGTCCAGTTTGTGGCCCTAAGATGAAGTATCATCATTCAAAAAGTTTAGGAAAGATGGTGTTTGATGAGTATAGGCACCTTCTTCCTAAGAACCATAGGTATCTTACTATTGAAAAACATATTTTCAATGGGAAATAAGAGATTGGTTTAAAACCACGAAGAATGACACCTCACCTATGGAGGTTAGAACATATTAGAAATCATCAAGGTACTCAATTTCATAATGTAGCATAGATCATGTAATGTTTTGAATGTTTATTTTAATCATTGAATTTATTTTACCGTATTTGACAATTATTTTTGTGATTTCTTTTATGCTTCATGAAGGCCGCAATCATCATGAAGGTATTAATAATGGGCTTCCACGAGGAATGAAATGCTATCCTTCTCAATTCATGAGGTTTCCCTACTATGATGAGCTAAAAATAACTCATTTGTTTGATACAATGCATATCGGGAAGAATGTGACTGAAACATTATGGCGAATCATAGATGGTAGGAGGGACAAAGAAAAAATTGTCAAAAATTGTACTGACATTGAGGAAGCCAATCATGCAATGGGAAGTGTGATCCAATATTCAAATAGATGAGATGGAGTACTAGACCGAAATAACCTTCCATGGTTATTAACAGAGCAACAAAGCAATGATGTAAAAGAGGTCATTCAAAAAATTAAATTTCCCACAGGTTTTGCTTCAAACATAAAAAATATCTTAATGAATAAAGGTGAATTTGGTGGGGTAAAAACACATGATTGGCATACCTTCATTAAGGTAATCATTTTGGTATACATATTTATATATATTGGCCTTATAGATCTTTTATTTATTTTATTTTTTCTTGTCTACTTTGGTCGAAACAAATAATGATTCATTTTGTTGTTACAGTATGTTCTACCAGTATCTCTCCCAAATGACTTTGACAACAACGTCAAACAAGTTATATATGATCTTGGAAAATACATGAGGCAAGTAGTTGCGATTTATATGCAAAATGTTCTTTCAAATTATTGTTGTACTTAATGACACTTGTTTTACTTGTAATGTAATATATTATATTATGTTATGTTGAAACATGTTATTTTCTCGTGTCATGATCTCATGGAGATGGTTGTCATTGAAAGAAATCCATGAAGATGATATAAAGTATTGGAAAAGAGAAATTTCTCGTCTAATGTGTGAAATGAAAAAGGATATACCTCCTACATTTTCCAATGCACAAGAACACTACCTCATACACCAAGTTGAGGAGATTGAAATTTGTGCACCTGTTCACACAAGGTCAATGTGGATGGTGGAGAGGCACTTGAAATCATTGAAGGCGTTGGTTAGACAAAGAGCACGTCCTAAGGGTTCTATGGTGGAGGGATATATGGTATAT
>JZKD02S1787422.1:14165-27777 GCA_000966675.3 Picea glauca | reverse complement strand
AAATATTACTGGTGCACCCCATGGTGAAACACTAGACCTAATTAACCCTAAGTTCAATAGTTCCTTCAACTGCATCTACAACTCATGAAGTTATGGACCCGTCATCCTATAAGGTGTCTTGGAAATTGGATATGTACTAGGTTTTAGCTTGATATGAAATCAAATTCCCTCTTAGGAGGTAAACCTGTAAACTCTTTGGGAAAAACATACTTGAATTCCAATAAAACCAAGTACTGATCTAAAGAGGGTCACTTTCCATCACTTACCACCTTTACTATGTATGACCAATATCATTGCCTCAAGCAATGTTTAAATGTCATGGTCGAGATGAAACATAGACACCTTCCTCTTAATAGCATGGATCTCAATTGACCTTCCCTCATCATATAAGCAAAGCACTCTACTCTTGAAACAATCCATGAAAGCTTGATGAGGATTTAGCCAATCCATACCAATAATTATATCATGCGTCCCTAGGGTAGTGACATACACTTTTAACCAAGTTGTACACACCCCTGTATCTACAAAACACTTCTCAACATTAGGTCCTACCACTTGACTTACCCCAGAATCCATCTTGAATTTTTAGAGTCATCGTGTTAATAGGATACCAACCCACATTTTTTTAATGCATATGATGAAAAAAAAACTATCTATTGCACCATAATCAAACAAGATTCTAATTTTGACATTGTTTATTTTTCCTAATGACTCCACCACAGTGGATTGATGTTTGAACCGATGGTTATTAACTTCTACATAGATTTGGTAGTAACTACTTGCTTTCCCTTCTTTGTTTGTGGTGCTAGATTGTGACTCTGGGTAGCCACACTAGTAATGAGGTCCCTCGCATCCCAACAAGTAATGCAAGGCAGATCTACCTATTGTTTATTGGAGACCTCCAAAATGAGTTCCTTCCCCTTGCTAATAGTTCCTCATGGATTCCTTGGACTCACCTGAGCCCCTAATGATGCTTTATATATTGCACTTTTTTCCATTGAAACACTTCCCACAACAACTCTAGGTGCAACTTTGTTTCCATAAGGTGGCATAAGATGTCCTCCCCCGAAGAAGGTCTGAGGGGCCTTCCCCATAAATCTTGACTACTGTGGAATGACATATCTCGTTCCCCCTCTCAGATCCCCTTTGATATCCAAAAATTTTTCTACATAATGAACATTTTCAACTACTTCAGCAACTCAAGACAATTTCCACATTCGCACTAGGACCCTTATCGTATGATTCAACCCATACACAAAGCGATTTGCTTGATGTTAATCAGTTTCCATGTATGAGACATACTTTACCAGTTCCATGATTCTTATCTCATATTCTTCTATTGTATTGCTTCCCTAAACCATAGCATGAAAGGATCCTATTTTTTGTTCTTCATAAAACGTGGGCGGATACTTTCTTTGAAACCTCTCTTCAAATAATTCCCATGAGACATTGTCTAGAGTGAGGTGCAATTGTCTTTCCAAGTTTCCTCACTAATTAAAGGTACTATCTCGAAGCTAAAAGATGGTTATTTTAGATTTTTAGGTGGAGGAATAATCGCTTAGTGTGAAGCACCTTATCATTCCCTCCAATCATTCCTTTACACATTCCCCTATACGACCCATAGAAAACTCCAGGAGCTTGATTTTTTTAAGTTCCCTAGTAATTTTCTCAAGAGGAGGTCATCGCTTTGCATTCCTCGACCCTTCTAGGTTACCCTCCCCAAATGGTGGGGGCTCCACTTCCACACTCACTCATCAGCACCCTTTTAGCATATCATTTATGGTAGAAACGTTGGTGTCAATGGCCCTTGTAGCAACATTCCCTGGCCTTGATTTCCACATTTCCTAACCATATTAACTCTTAGATCCCCTGATTCTGAATTGCAACCCAAGGTTCATTAGTAAGGGTTAAGGCATTCTAAGTTCTATCTATAAGGACACACACAGACAATGTATGTGTAGGTGTAAGTTTCTTTTACATTCACTCATAACGAGCAATCACTTAAGGAAAATTGGCTATAGGTCAAGGGGTCCAAATAAACATCTACAACGCACTTATTTCTCAAGGTACCCTATTGTCTCCTTTATGTTATAATCTATTCCAGTGTTTTATTGGGACCTATCAATGAAGGTACCCATTATTTATCCTCACTAGGACATGCATATCTAAACAAATATAGAATATATATTCATCATAACACTTTTTTTTTTAATATAATAATTAAAAAAAAAACCTTTACCATCTTTTCTTAAATAACATTATGAAAATCATTTATATAACAAAGAAATTGATCCAAATTTTATGAGCAAAATGAAATGAACATAGATTATTGTTATTATTAACACAGAGACAAAAGGAACAATAATGGAGATACAATAAAAMTAGCTTCTATTTAATAAGGAAATATGTTGAAACTGTAAAATGAAGACTAAAAACAAGCTTGCTAGAATGGTGGCGGCTTATCTCTGAGAAGAGATGTGACGACTGYGCTCATTTACAATAATATGATTACAATGAGGCTCTCAAATAATTTTTACAATAAACATGAATTCCAAATCCCTAGACATCCAAAAACCTAACTTTAGGAGATGAAGTGCCAAAAGTCATGTGGGCCCCGTTGGGGTAAGTTAGTACATCAACTTCTCGGGGTCGTAACTTTTTCATACTATCTATGTTTTAGGTGCACGATAGCCTATTGGAAAGGTCTATCCAAGGACTACACATTATTCCATCAAACTCTAACTCCAAGTACAATTTGACTGTGGTGATCCCTAAAAACATTGTTTAGGGCCTCAAAATGGCCCTGAAAGTTTAGGACCCGAAAACTAGGAAAAAACCTGCCAAACTGAAAAAAAAATGCCAAGATGAGCCAGTTGAAATAGGTGGGTGGCCACTAATATCCATCTGGATCAATCCTCCCTCCTTAGAAAGCAATGGCCTCCATTGTGTTGAGTTCCACCATTAGATGAATAAATTTATGTTGAATTTGGCCCTGGGTGAGCGACTTGCCTTGGTGTAGGAGTTGTCTTGCTTTGACAACCCAATAAATATGGATCCTCTGCTGGTGAGTTCCCTTGAGCTTTGTGTCCATGATTTGATCAGTGGCTTCCTGTAACATGCATTCATGTTTGAGCTCTATTGGTGTCAATTATTTTTCTATCTATGAGGTGTCCAATAATGGTGGAAAATATGGTTGAAGGAGATCCATATTAAACATTGGGTGCAAGCCAAGGAAGGGGGGAATGTTGAGCTCAAAATCATTGTCTCCCACAACCTTGGTGATGGTGTAAGGACCATAAAGAAGTGGATGAATATTCCTATGGGGCCTTGTAAGGTGTTATTTATGCAAGTGCAACCAAAGTTTGTCTCCCACTTGAAACTTATGTGGCACCCGATGTTGATCATGGCATTGTTTGTACTTGGCATTGGACTTCTATAAAATATCTTGAACCTATTGGCAGATGTATTGGATCCACTCAATGAACTGGGTGGCTTTGTCAGCTTCAGTTGGAGCATGTGATGAGTCGTCTTGGGTGGTCACAAGGGGTTGTGCAACATCCATGGGACCCAATGGTTGAAATCCCAACCCCACCTGAAAGGGGATGTGGTTGGTTGAGCTATGTATGGCTCGGTTGTAGCTGTGTTGAAAATAGGGAAGACTCTCATTCCATGTGCAGGGGTTCTTGGAATTGTACATGTGCAGGATATGCACGATCATACGGTTGATGACCTTGGCTTGGCCATCTGTCTAGGGGTGGAAGGAAGTGGATTTGGTAAGATTGGTGTCCAGGAGTGACCAGAGGCTCGACCATAATGTGCAGAGGAACAAGTTTTCCTGATATGAGATAATGGTTTTTGGGATACCGAAATGTACCCATACCCATTCAAAGAAGATATTAACAGTGGCCTCTGCTATTATGCTATTCTTGCAGGCGACCATAATCGCCATCTTGGAAAAGTGATCAACAACCACAAAAGCATAGTCATTTCCCCGCTTGGTGGACGAAAGGCCCAACATGTAGTCCATTGAGATGGATTCCCAGGGACTGTCAAGATTAGGCAGAGGGGTGTACATGCCTTGTTTCTTAGTGGTTGGTTTGGAAATAACAAATGAAGTAAAGGACCTAGTATACTTTCTGACATCCTGTCGAAGTTTCGGCCAGTAGAAATGTTGTTGCAACACTGCCACTGTATTTTCTACACCAAAGTGTCCTGCCATTCAACTGTAGTGGGATTCCCAAATCATCTTCGCTCGCTCACTTGATGGAACGTAGAGATGGGACAGATGACACAACAACCCATCCTGAAGAGGGAAATTAGTGACAATTGTGTTTGTGCCTAACATCTGGTAGGTGGTGGCAAAGTCAAGATATTTCTCATATAGGTGGGGCCATCTGGAGGCCTTGTGGCTGCATGAATCTAGCACCGTGGTGAGTTCCACAACTGGAGGTCGGCTGAGGCAATCAACGACCCGATTGGTACTTCATGTCTTAAACTTGATGTTGAAGTGGAACTATTGCAAGTATGTGGACCACTTTGGATGGCGGTCATTATGTAATTTTCCTTTTGTCTGCATGAACTGCAATGACTTATGATCAGTGTGGATGAATGTCTCCTTCTCGAGAATGCCATGCCTCCACTGGTGGCAGACTTGCACAATGGAGCACATTTCTTTTTCGTAAGTAGGGTACTTACAGACGACATCTGATAGTGTCTCACTATGATATTCCACATGGTGGTCGTGTTGAGTGAGAAATGTGCCCACATCATAGTCTGAAGCATCTATCTCAATCTCAAAGGGTTGTTGCAAGTCAGGTAACGAAAGCATTGGGATTGAGCACAAGCGTTTCTTCAAATCATAAAAAACTTGTTGTTGGGACATGCCCCACACAAAATTTTCCTTAACACCACCCCTGGTTACTTGGCTGAGGGTCCATGCAATATGGGATAATCCCAACACGAACCTGCAATAGAAATTGGTAAGGCCTAAGAAGCTCTGAAGCTCAGTGAGCGTGGTTGGGGTTGGCCAGTCACGGATGACTTAGATCTTGGTTGGATCCACATGCACACCATGTTCATCAGCAATGTTTCCTAGGTATTGGACCATGTCCATGTCGAAGGAGAATTTTTCCAAGTTGGCATATAGCTCGTGCCACCGCAGGGTGTGAAAAATCTATTAAATATGTTGCATGTGTTCCTCCCAAGTCTTACTGTAGATGAGGATGTCATCTAGATACACCACTACAAAATAATTGGTGAAAGGCCGCAAGATATCATCCATCATCCTCATGAAAGTTGTTGGGGCATTTGTCAAACCAAAGGGCATGACCAACCATTCAAAAATACCTTATTTTGACTTAAAGACAGTCTTCCATACATCTTTCTGCTCTATTGGGACCTGATGGTAGCCATATTTCAGATCAATCTTACTAAAGTATTTGTCCCCCTTGATTTGATCAAGGAGGTCATCGATTCGGGGAATAGGGTACCAGTTTCTAACTGTGATTTTGTTTAGGGCCTGATAATGAAKGAAGAGTCGYCRGGTCCCATATTTCTTCTGCACTAATGTGATTGGGCTTCCACAAGGTGATGTGTTGGTTTATATGTGCTCCTTGTGGAGAAKTTTTTGGATCTGTCGCCTGATATCCTCATTTTCTAACAGAGAAYGATKATAGACTGGCCCATTGGGTAGCGGTGATTTAGGGGTCAGATCGATGGAATGATTGACCTGACAGTGCAGAGGTACCCCAGTAGGTGAGGAGAATATGTCTTTGTATTATTCCACGACCTTATCCACTTGCTTCTGCTACGTGGAGAGGTCGAATGCAGAGGCCCTAGATGTGACTGCAATATTTCGCTCACTCTGAGAGAGAATCACAAAGAAGAAAAAAAATTCAGTCTGAGAGATGACCTTCCTGCATTGCTCGGCAGAGATCAAGGAAATAACACTAGGTGGGACTACCTCGGGTATCCTATACAATTTCTTGTTCAAAGTAATAATAAAAATGTGATTCATTGACTCATATACAACACGACGTTTCCATAAATAAGGTTGGACCAAAAGAACATCACAAACTTCAAGGGGAGCAACATCACACAATACCTCATCTTTGAAGGGCTTGATGTCGTACGACAGGCAACACTGTTGGCTGACGCGAAGATCACTTCCTTGGCGGAGCCATTCGATGGTGTAGGGATATAGGTGCGACGTTGTCGATAGGGATAGCCACTTGACAACCTCTGTTGAGATGAGATTCTTCTGGCTACCACTATCAACGATGAAGTGTAGCAGGGTGCCTTTGACCCACATCTATGAATGAAATAGGCTCTCGCATTCCTCTGGATCGTCAGGTTCACCATGATGGATCTTGGTGGTAGAAATGGTGGCACTGAGTTCCACATCAATGATCGATCTTCCCTATTTTGGTTCTAACTCAGAGTCGAAACCTGCATCTGATTTAGAGGCTTTCAACTCAGCAACCAACGACTGCTTTGAGCGACAATCAACATTGTTATGATAAGGGATCTTATGGAAGTCGCACCACTTCCCGATATCTTTCTTCGTCTTTCCATTGTCCTTATTTTCTTGTGGCTTAGACCGGTTGTCCCGAGGTTGTCTATATTTGCTCTGTCCATTGTTCTGCGAGTTGGGAATGCCCTTGCTCTGCTTTTGCTGTGAGGGATTCCCAAACCCAAACTGTCGTGTCTTTTGTTTAAGCTTCTGCTCGATTTTGATGACATATTGATAGGATGCACCCAAGGAAAAGATGTCCATAAACTCCATTTATTCCTAGATGTATCTATGCATACCACAATGATACTTGAGCACCAAATGTCGCTCAAAATATTTGATACCCAACTTGGTGTGAAAGGTATGGAAGATATTTGTGAACTCTGGCACTGCTTGGTCCCTTTCCTGCCACAGTGTGGTCCATTTTGTATACAGGTCGTCATGACTTTCAACATGGTAGTATTGTTCCTTAATAGAATCCTTGAAGGAATCCTAGGTGAGTGCAACTATAAATAATGAGGGTTCCTCTATTGACTTTTTCTCACAAAAAGTCTCTCACCAATCTTTGACATGGGGAACGACTTTGAGGAGCGAAAAATTAATAGTTTCTCTATTCAAGTTATGGACAGAAAAATAAACTTCTAACAAATTTAACCATTGGTCTACAACATCTGTGTCTATCTGACCTTCAAATATAGGAATATCAAATTTGATTTATACCTTGAAGGGGGTGGCGCCTCCGCTCAAGGAAGATGCGTCGCCTGTTGGTACTCGTAGAAGTATTTACGCAAAATTATCCATCATCTCATTCCTCTGTTGCACAAGGGATTCCTCAAGAAATAGTTTGAAACTGTCTCTTGTCCTGTCATCTTTCTTTTCTCCCACCATGGAAGGTCACTTGTGCGTGCAAGATATTTTGTTCTCAAGAGAAACAAGCTCGAGACCCAACTCTTTGTACCTTGACCTCGTCAGGGACATGCACTAAGAACGACAAGGAGTAGACCGTTCTGATACCACTGATCCAGATTTTATGAGTGAAACGAAATGAACATAGATTATTATTATTATTATTATTATTAACACAGGGACATAAGGAACAATATTATAGATACAATAAAATTGGCTTTTAGTCAATAAGGAAATATGTTGAAACTATAAAATGTAGACTGAAAACAAGTTTGCTAGAATGGTGGCGGCTTATCTCTGAGAAGAGATGTGACGGTTGCACTCATTCGCAAGAAGATGATTACAATGAGGCTCTCAAATCCTTTTTACAATAAACATGAATTCCAAAACCCTAGACATCCAAAAACCTAACCCTAGGAGATGAAGCGCCAAAATTCATGTGGGCCCCGTTGGGGTAAGTTAGTACATCAACTTCACGGGGTTGTAACTCTTGCATATGATCTCCGTTTTAGGCATACGATAGCCCGTTGGAAAGTTCTATTTGAGGAATACACATTATGCTATCAAATTCTAACTATGTCTATAGTTTGACTGTGACGAGCCCTAAAAACATTGTTTAGGGCCTCAAAACAGCCCCAGAAGTTCAGGACCCGAAAACTAGAAAAAAAAACTATTGAACTGCCAAACTGCCAAAATGAGCCAATTGGAATAGGTGGGTGGACATCGATATCCATTTGGATTAGGAGCACGCGCGCACGCACACACACACACACACACACACACACACACACACACACACACACACACACCTCCATAGACTTTAGCAGTCAAATCGTTGCGTGGAGGGGGCCCTTGTCCCAAGAATAAGAGGGTCTCGCACGCCTATTTGATGTTTGTCTTGGTCGTGAACTTAAAATTAGATTATTGTTTTGTAACGTCCAACATTTTGAGTGGACACTCCACCCATCATCATAGACAAATTAAGCTATTATTTTTTCCTTGGTGATGGGTGGAGTGCCCACGCAAAACGTTGGACGTTTCAAAATGTTCTACATTGTTTTTATCCAGAAATCTTTCTAGCATCTATATTATTATTATTTTTTAAATCATGATAGAAAAAAAAAACATATGTATTAAAAAAAATTGCATTAACACTTTTATTTTTTATAAAATAAAAAAACAAAAACAATATATATAATAATAATAATAATTATAATAATAATCAAATATAAAATATAAACATAATCAAATAAATTAAATTAAATTAAATAATAAATAAAAATAAAAATAAAACACATGTTAAATAAACAACTAACATGGGGCCTTACATGAGGCCCACGTGCCTCCCTCTCACATCTCTGGTAATAAGAAAAACTTCTAGAAAACATGTGAATCAAACCCCCCTGGTCCATTCACTTCACCATTTTCACTCAGCCTAGTTTCCTCCTTGTGTGCAGTTGCTTGGGCGAAGCCCATGGATCCATGGCTGGCCTCTTCCATCTCTACTAGGTAGCTGAGGTGTTATGCATGCTGGCTTGTTGATGGCCTGACCCGATCAAAGGGGAATGACCCATTCTTTCACTCGACCTAGGGTGGTCTATATAGTTCTCACAGTAGTTGTGGTAGTTTATAGGTGAAAGGAAATAGGGCTATCTCTTAGTGGGATAGGCCTTGGCTATTATCACTTGTGTTTGACTTGGTTAACAGTTACATGGTAGCATATGGGTAGGTTTGCAAGTGTGTAAGTACGAGTGCAAGGGCTTGACTCTTTCAAATGGGATGTGGCTTGGCTTAGACTTTAACCAATGCTTATAGTTTGGGTTTGAAAGTGCATATTTCGAGAGGGGCAAAGTCAATGGCCCAATACACATTAATTTTATTTTATTATTTTATTTTTCTTATGTCTGGAGGAATCAACAACTAGTTGGGCACGTGCTCGCGTTACACGTGGCCATGTTATCCAACCGCTACCACTATAACCTCCAGGTGTGCCCACGATGCCCCTTACGCGGCACACAAGGTAAGTCGGGGGGAGTTGAACTCGAAACCTCATGGAACTTCATTTTCACGGCACTTGCCAATTCAGCTCCCCCCCGGGGGCTCATTAATTTTTATTTTTATTTTAAGTTAAATTTTCATAATTGTTTTAAATTTATTTTATTATTTATTTTTTTGCTAGCGTGTTCGTGATCTACGAGACTAGCTTGTAGTTGAGAAACCATGACCCAGGGGAATCTAAGTCGTCAAAATCATCCGAGGATCTTACCCAACCTGAGCCACACCAACCCTTAGAATGGTTGTATTTTTTGATGTCTCCTCTCGATAACGATGGGTTTCAAACTTGGGGTCATCACGCAAAACGAGTCCCATTGAAACCGATCACTCTATTGAGATTTGACTTTTTGAAAATGTTTTTGTCTTTTTTGATTTGTTAGTGTGTTTGTTACCTATGGGACTAGCCTATGGCCCAGGAAACCATGACCCAAGGGCATCTAAGCCATCAAAATCACTTGGGGATCGCACCCAGTCTGGGCCACACAAACCCTTAACATGGCTGGATTTTTTTGGGTGTCTCCTACTGACTACCATGAATTTCAAACCTTGACCACCTTACAAAGTGAAACCCTCGAAATCTAATCACGCTAGAGGGATTTTCCATTTATTTTATTTAGTTTTAATTTTAAATACTCTGCTTAAATTTTTATTATATATAGAGAGTTTACAATTAATTTTTTTGTGTTTAGTCTTTTTTTTAAATATGTTTCATTTATTTATGTTTTAATATGTTTTATTTAATTTAAGTTTTATGTTTTAATATAATATATTTAATATGTTTTTAAAATAAAAAAGAAAATAATACTCATGACCTTTCTATGACATTATGCAGATCTAAAATCAAGTTTTTTTTTATCACTTTTCATATTGTTTTTTTTTTCAAATTTAAGAATTTATTTCATCTAACCCTGTTAATTCTTTTGTTTCCTTGGCCTTTTCATAGATATTTAGGTGGACTTTTATAGGTGTACAGGTTCATGAAATGTTTATATACATTTTAGGATTCTTTTCATGCTACTTCTCCTCTCCTTTCCTGGGTAGTCTTTGAGGGTTATCTGGTAGGAAATAATGTTATTTGGCTAGTAGAATTCTTTGCCACGTAATATAGAACTTAGTTCCAAATTGCAAGACCTTCTCAATGGAAAAGGGTAAAGGTTTATGGGTTCTGGTACATTAAACTATATTACATTTCAGTGATACGTAGGCCCTTAAGGCTTCAGTTTTTAAACTATAACTATGATACCATGTCTAACACCATCAGGTGTCCAAACCCTTTAATGGGTGTTGTAAATTAACTATTTTCTCTATCAGATTTCTATCTATTTTGTAATTCTCTAGAATTAGAAATGGAATGAAGTTTTTCATAGTACTATTCTACTATTCAATAAATATTTATTTGTTTTTATGATTCACTATTGTAAAAGGGCATGTAAATTTCATTTAGGTAGGAGAATTTAAACATTTCTACATAGTTGTCAAGCATAGATAAATCAATTACTACAACAAGTTACAACATATTACAACATTCCATCTATCAATTAATAACAATTTAGCAATTGATAATTAGATTTATGGAGTGATGAGGAATCCTTTGATTATGTTTGATTTGGTCTAGTGGTGTAGCTCCCTATAGATTAGCTACCCTCCTCTCCAAATTCGGCTATTTGAACTGGGTTTTTAACCTCCCAGCCAACTAGGAACAACCTCTCTGGCTCCTTAACTCTAGGAAACCTTGGGGTTTTCCTATCCCTTCATGCCCAATGCTTAATAATAACACCAAACTCACCACCAATATCTTAACCTTCCATAATCTATCTCACAACTCAACAATCAATCCTCCTCTCATAGTTCACACACTTAGTTTTCATAGTTCCAAGCACTTCCTTCCAAACAACTCCCCTTCTCCTTTTGTCTCAACCCCCTTGTCTCCCTGGGAGATTCACCACCTTACTCCATTTCCATCCCCCTTTCGAAGGTTTCCTCAGCCACCCTAATTAATGGTTATCAAACCCACTCTAGTTCTTTTGGGAAGAGTAAATTCAAATACAATATTAAAGTATTTCAATAAAGCAATTAAAAATAGAGTTGTGACTCATCTTTCTCTTTTTCTCATGAAAGCTTATCATTAAAACATAAATATTTTCCCTAAATACATGGAAACCACCATACTCCTTTAATGCACCATGCCAATGAATCAAGTCAAGGAGAACAATTAATACTAGTAGATATTTACCTATGCAATTTAATTTCCACAATTATTTAACCATTAGTTAAGTATTAATAACCTGGTCCGTTAACTAATCGATCGAATAGTTGTATTAGCATACATTCACAATGTATATATGTGTGTGTGTGTGTGTGTGTGTGTGTGTGTGTGTGTGTGTGTACCTAGCGAACACATAAATTACATATGTATTAATGATAACCAATCACTCCCTCTAATGCATAATTCATGTATGCTTACAACTAAGTAGGCAATATAATAAATCTAGTAATGCATCATTCAATAATCTATACTAACATAATTATAATAATTCATCAGTCAGAACAATCCAATACGAATTGGAAATTACTCCAAGATCATCATGAAATAATTAAGTAATCATTTAATACACAAAGGGACTAAGTAAGGCACTAAGTTTGCATTTCTAATTCCCAACAACATTCTCAGCTACACTGACTCACACTTCCTTCCTAACCTACTTCCATCTTCCACATCCTATCCTTTCCTCCGTTGGACTATGTTGGACCATCAACTACATTAACCTAACCTTAGATATAATCCATAAGTGGAAGTGTCAATTATTTCAACCAAGCTTCTCCAGTAGGAAACTGGTAGTCACCATCACACGTTTAGGGGAGCATGGATTAACACAACCTTCCCATATCTATAGGTTTTGGAGGATAAATGGTGGAAAATACCTCCACTTCTCCTAATAGAACTAGGGTCAACACCCTATCATTATCCATATTGTGGAATTGTTTTTGTTCTTAGAGCTTTGTTATCAAATACCAATTTGGGTAACCTTGCTTTTTGTAAAATCCACACTTGCCCAAATATCATTGCAATACATTGAACCAATAATTAAATAACAAAATAATTCTTCCTAGCATACCATTTCTATTTCAATGTCCACAACATCTACATCACTTTAGTATCAYAGTTATATGGCTTGGTTGTTAGGAATAAGGAAGTTCTTTCAGGTGCATAACTACTCATCCAATCTAGAAGCCATAATCGCTATATACAACCTACAAAGAAAGCTTCTATTTGGTGGGACCAACTAATGGAAGTTAAGCACATTGATGAGAGGATGATTTTTTGGAAATAGTCCAAGAGGTATTTTCAACAAGAATATTTTTCTGACCATTATTATGACAAGAAGATGTAGTAATTTTTCAAGCTTAAGTTGGGAAATATGACTATGGAAGAATATGAAAAGAATTTTTTGGAGCTGCTGAGGTATGTTAGCTATATTAAATATGAGAAAGAGAAATTACAAATATTTCTAAGTTGGTTTCTTGCATTCTACAAAGAAAAAATTTAGTTTGATGAACCTAAGACTCTTGAAGAGACAATCAAGAAAGAAAAAATTGTATGACTAGAGAAAACAAAGAGCATATTTTCAGAAGTCTTGGAGAGATAAGAAAAAAGAAAAACAAGATTAGAGGAAAAAGGGATTTCAACCTCCTTTCTTTAGGAACTTTCCTAATGCATATCAACAAAGCTAGCCATCTTAGAGTGGATCTAAGATGGTAGGATCTTTGGGAAAAATGTTAAGGAAGTCAATAAAATGTTGGGGATGTGAAGGAAACCATTTGAACACAGATTTACCTCACAAGGAAGGTAGAATGAGGAATGTGCAAAACATACATGAGGCAACTAACGTGGAATATGTGGGAATTAACATCCCAAAAATATATGTCACCTTGGAAAATCGATAAGCAGACCATTGATCACACATGATTGAGGTTGAAGGTAAGATTATAAATCAACCTATTGCAATTTGAATTAATTAAGGGGAAAGTCATAGTTACATTACCTTGATTTAGTTGAAAGATTTCATTTGAAAAGAAGTAAGCATGAGAAATTGTGGTTAGTTCAATTGGCTACTGGAACTAAAAGGGAAATTAATGAAA
>JZKD02S1787411.1:64346-76781 GCA_000966675.3 Picea glauca | reverse complement strand
TATATATATATATATATATATATATAAATATAATTTTATTTTTATTATTTTAATGTATTATGTTATATGGACATCTCTTGCATATTAAACTATAAAATGATATCAACTCAATTAATAATATAGAATTCATATTATAATTATAATTTTTTTTTGTAAGTAAGAGGAGTAATTATATTAAGATCCTGCAAAATCTGAAGTAGAGTGGCAAAATACAAATCGAACCAGGCTGCAGTTACTGGACTACCCCAGCCATGGGGAAACCAGTCCAGCCAGCCTATCTAGACTAGTAATTAAACAAGTCATAAGTTAAAAGAGTATTACTACTGTTTTTCACCCAAGATCTGGAAACGCTATAGACTAAACAAACTAAAAGATTAAACACCTGGCTAGTAGCTGGGCCAAGTGGCGCAAAGGTCTCCTGGCCAAGGTTCTTCTTCAATGTACGTCGGCCCATCATCCCACTGCTTGCCACCGTCCTCATTGCGCTCAGCTCCACTGGTGTCTTCCCCGTGCGCATCCTCCTTCCGTTCTTCTCCTGCTGGACGCGACACTTCGCGCTGATCTGCCTTCTGAGCCGCTGGGGAGCCCTGCATTGAATTGGTTTCATCAGACTCGGAGAGCAATGCCTCATGCAGGGACGAGATGATTCTAAGAGAGCTCGCCACCTTGGCGTCTGTGGCTTGGGGTCGATAGTTTAAGTCCGTTACCTCTTGCCTTAGCTCGAAAACCAGGTCATGGAGTGCCCACAGGCTTTCCTTGACGTGCGCTCGATCAAAAGATTCAAAAAGACTTGGAGCTTCCCGCTTGGAGTCGCCACGAAGAGGGGGGTCCTCGCTTCTGTCACCCAAAGGGTCATGAGAGGGAATGGGGTTAGAGGAGTATGCTAAGGGGTCCAGGGAGAGCCACAGAGCAGAAATTGGCGTGCTCGTAATGACAGCCATGGAGTTGAATTGCAGAACTTGCAAGGAGACAAGAGGGGACTTGGTTTGCTGGCATGGGGAGGACTCAACAAAGGTCGATTCAGGAGGCGTGACCGAGGGTTGTCGAGGCTTCCAGGGAGCGCCTCTCCTTGGTCTGCCTCTGGGGCGAGTCATTGAGAGCTTAGTGTAGCTGGCCAGGGGGATTAAGAGCAGGTGATGGAGGAGATTAGCAGGGGCCACTACATGCCAATGGCGGAGAACAAATATGAGCCCTTGTTGCTCAGGGATGAACCCTGCGACCACCATAACGAAATGCGCTCTAGGCATAATGAACCGGTTAAATCGAATTCGCAGCAGGGGAGAGAGGACTGTCGCGTAAATGCGCGCTCGCTCCAACTTTATGAACATTTATGCTGCGGGTAGGGTGGTGGGTTGTAGCACGCGCCCATCACGTGGCGATGTGCCACGACACCCTGTACCTTCACCTAATGCGTGCTGCATGGATCGCGATGGTAGCCCATCCGGGGGTGAATTCATATTATAATTTGATAACATTAAAAAAAACAAAATATTTTTAAAATTTTGAATTTATATAAATTTTAAGTTGCAAAGTAACAATAGGATAAAATTTATATTACTATTTGAATCACAAATTGTTATTTATATGATTTTTAATTTTCACAATGACATCAAGTACTGGATTCAAGGGATTAGTGATGCTAAAATTCAGATTCATTTTTTTTTTCAAATATTCACTTGTAACATATCATATCTCAATGGATTAACATAATTTTTCCACTACATATACATTTCCATAATAATTCCGTTTCTCTTTCCATGTGACATTATTTTTTGGTATTTTAAAAATGTGTAACATCCAATAGTCAACAATAAGTATAAAATTCAGCCTACTATTTGAATCATAAAATGTTATTTATATGAATTCTAACTTTCACAATCACATCAATTAGCATAAAATTTGTATTATTTGACAATTTTTTTTATATTTTAAAAATGTGTGACATCCAATAGTCAACAACAATAAGTATAAAAGTCAGATTACTATTTAAATCATAAAATTTTATTTATATGATTTCTAATTTTCACAATAACATCAATTAGCATAAAATTCATATTACACATTATTTTTTGCTATTTTAAAAATATGTGACATCCAATATTATTGAGTAATTATTATTTTTATATAATTTAAATTTTTTTAAATATATCTAACATAAAATTCATATTACACGTTATTTTTTGCTATTTTAAAAATATGTGACATCCAATATTATTGAGTAATTATTATTTTTATATAATTTAAAAAATTTTAAATATATAATTATTATTTTTTATATTTAATATTGTATATGAAAAAAATTATAATTATAATAATAAAAACGACTCCAACATATCCGAAAATAAAAAATAAATATTCTAATTAAAAATATTAAATTAAAAAAATCCGGACACCTTATCCACATTTACAAAATCAAATCAGATATATATATGTAATATTTTATTACAAATCAGATCATGAATCAACCTTTCTTAATGTCTCCAGCTGAATACTGCTGGTATTCAAGGGTCAGTAGTCGCCCACGCTTAGAGATCCAAAGAGAAATTATCATATATACTCTCATGGTGATAAGTTTTGCTGACAAAGTAAAACACGCTCTGTGTCAACAACCCCATCAAATTAACAAAAGACAGCAACCCAACAAGTAGTACCCCATACACCGCTCTCGCTGCTATCCCCACGCCATGGCCACGCCCCTCAACAACCGCATACCAAAAAACTCTTACAATGACTTGACTGAATATGAAGAAAAGTATAACGAGCGGCAAGACAGTGGTCCGCTTTCCTCTGATGAGATCGCTGCTCTTCTCAATGGCGTTACTGCCGTAACATCGGTCCTCCAACACGGTCACAACGCTGGCGAGGTTCCACACTGTGCTTATATACAGTTCCAGGCAGAGAAAAACGATGCTGTGAGGTTTGATGGTGGGATTATTATTATTTATAATAACTGATCCAATCACGGCGAGGACTTGCTCAGCTCGCTTCCGTATTCATGGGATGACTGGCGTATTATACCCATTCCTTCCTTTAACTGTACTAGGAACATTAGAGTAGAGGTCACGCAAACCACAGTCTTGGAATTTATAATATTTAAATCTCTACCCTCTTTCGTCAGTAGTCACCTCCTTTCTGGAACAATTCCACAATTGCCTCAGAGATTTTTTAAGAGCACATCATGTCCGCAGAATCGTACGAATTATGAGTGAAAGTTCATAAGAACGACCTAAACGACCTCAGACTCTTCCCAAACGATACAATACCCCATTGCAATGATAAAGAAAAATCAGGTATACAAAATAGAGTTTTCAAAGATGTTAAAGTGGGTGAACATGTGTTTTTAAAGTGAATGAAAAGAGAAGTTCGCTAAGGAACATTGTGGACCTTTTGAAATATTAAAAAAGATAGAGCTAATTGCATACATGCTATCATTTCCTACATCCAACAGAGTTCATAATGTATTTCATGTATCCTTATTAAATAAGTATGTACCTCCACATAATTGATTAAGAAATAACGCCATAGGATTGGTAAATGTTCAAAAACAGAATGCAAGACTCCATTTTGAACAGCTAAAATTATGAAACCACATCTCATAGTCCTAGCCGACTGTGTTGGGTTCCCTGATAAAAGAATTGTTCATTCCTTGGGTTAGTTATGATAAACATATGGTATATCCTTTGGGTTAGCCGTGATAAACGAATGGTGCATTCCTCAGCAAATTGAGGTGGAACATCAGATTATGGTTGGAGTTGCTATTGGAGTTGTTAAATTGCAAAATTTCATGTCTAAGTATTGTGATGTAAATTTGCATATATATATATATATATAGAGAGAGAGAGAGAGAGAGTGCACTGAGGACGGTGCAAATTGTAGGGGAGGGGGAATGTAACATCCTCACTATAATCCCTAGTTTAATATGCCAATTGTATCTCTATGTTTTAATAATAAAATGTGATTCCATTTGCTAAGGGGACATGGACAAGAGATGATGGATGAATCAATCCACAAGAGAGGGGGAGTGTCTAGGATAATGGCCAATAGGTGTCCAAGGGGGAGGATTACAAATGTATATTAATTCAACCCATTTTCCTAAATTTGTTAATTGTACATGAACCTTCACGTTTTTTATTGTGTTCCTAAAGCCAATCATTGAATACATGTAAGAGGGTGGGTTTGAGTGGTCACATCCAAAATTTATTGGGCACATGGGAGTTGCGTAAATTCATCTTGGGGAAGAGTGTGAGTCAAGAAAGGCAAGCCAAAGAGAGGAAATACATATGGGTTGGGACAATATTTGTTAGATGGGGGGAAGTTTTTGGTGCATGAGGAAGAGAGAGAGAGCAAGAAAGAGAGATTGAAGCTGGTACAACCATGGAGGGAGAATTCTATAGAAAGATGGAATGTATTTGGAGTGTTTTTGAGATGAAGATTCAAGACCCAGGTTTTCGGGCCTGAAGAGTCAACTTGGGAGTGAGTTGCACAGTAACAACAAGATTCCTAGCTACTTGTGCCAGAGAGACCCTAATAAACGAATGGCACATTCCATGGGTTAATTCTGATAAATGAATGACACATCCCTTGGGTTATCCCTGATAAAGGAATGGTGCATTCCTTAGGTTGGGCAGGTTAGGAAGAAGAGAAATGGTAGAAAACCCACGATAGTTGTAGGAGAATATCAGTTGGGTTATGAGTTTTACGAGTTGTGAG
This sequence comes from Picea glauca, assembly GCA_000966675.3. Classification (NCBI taxonomy): domain Eukaryota; kingdom Viridiplantae; phylum Streptophyta; class Pinopsida; order Pinales; family Pinaceae; genus Picea; species Picea glauca. The sequence goes on along the minus strand of JZKD02S1787411.1, from coordinate 72,071 downwards.
TGGACTGTGAGAGACCACGGTATTTTTTGGATTACTAGCCTCAACTCGGGGTGACTGGTTGTTGATAATTGGAACAATCATTCTATGGTCAGGTGGAACATCTATCCCAAGCTACTAGTTGCATAACAAATTCAAAAGATAAGTGTTATATCTTGTTGTCGTGTCATTTACATGTATTATTGTTGTGCATGAACTCTGAATATTTGAGAATGATCTATATTTTGTTGTGTGAATGATTAAGTTGCATTCATGTTAATTTGGTTTTCTTTAAATGCATCTATTTTATGGTTATAGAAAAAAAAAAAAACTTGTTTTAGATTCATAGCTATAAAATATAGGAAAATTAACTAATAGTAAGAGAATTACTTTGGTTAGTATAAATTTCATTTTTATGTGTATTATTCACCGTAACGTCCCTCAGTTTTGTTGGGAATGTTACAAAGTGGTATCAGAGTTGTAATTGGGAGAGTTTTGTGTGGTATGGCACAAACTAGGTGGTTGGGAATGTTACATTTAGTATTTTAATTTCCTTTTATCCATTGATTCTTTATCACACCACATATTCTCCTTAAATTTAGAAGTGACAGTGTTTGTAATATTATCAATATTCTGCATGATGAATTAATCTTGTCTTCCCCAATGATTTAGCTAAGATTTGGCATCTTTATCCCATCTCCACTTGAGCCATTGGTGGTTTGGCTAGAGTTTGAAGCAATTTTGTGGAGGATTTTGATATCCATATTTATTTATCTTCTTCTTGTACATTACGTATCTAATCATAGCAATGCTCTCAATGGTAGAAATGATTTCTTCTATGAGGAGGATATGATAGGGTGTATTTCCCTTAATTTTTAGATTATAAGTTATAAAATTATTTTGGATTTGTTCTATCTTTCTGCAAGATTCTCTAGATGCACTGCAACCCCAAACTTCACATCCATATAAGATAACTCGAGTGACGAAAGTGTGAAAGACAATTTTTTGTTTATCCCAAAATCAAAGTTCTACTAATTTACAATTGTTTTTGAGCCGATAGTAAGCTTTCCACCCTCGATTTATCATTTTTTCAATGCTATAGTTCCAATTGAGCTTGTGGTGGATATCGATTCCAAGATACTTGTATAAAGGAAATTCCTCAAAGATATTGTTGTCATAAAAAAAAGTATCGTAGGTGATACTTTTGGATTTAATTATCATAACCTTTGTTTTGTCATTGTTCATAGTCATCCCCATTCTAGAGAGGAAGTCCTTGAGGGTTATTGATCTAGGTGGATCTCGCTGGCCATCCACCTTTTCCACTGAATCAACATTTCAAGCATATGGTTTTGATAAAACATCATAGTCACCTTTTTTATGGGGAATGGAATGTAATACCATCTTCATTAGTTAATTACCGACACCATGTAATGATCTCCTAGTGGTGTTATGTGCATGCTTACAACATGACATTAATGCACTAGATCCCATTATAACTTTGCAGTTAAGTGTGCTTGTGTTAGAGTAGTACTTGGATGGGTGACCGCCTAGGAATTTCTAGTATTTCATATGCGTATGACATTTTATAAACTTAGACTAATTTATACCACATGCATCATGGAAATTGTTCTCCTCTCACTCTCTCATATATAATTGAAGTGAAGGAGGTATTTTAAGCATGCAATGGAGTGTAATGTAAATCTTGTTAGGAATGAAGTGTATGGAACATCTCTTTATTTTCATAGATAAGTTACTTCATTCTACCAGTTTTTGTTCCACAATGTTTTTCTATCTTATTCATTAATAGAAGTTGGGTTCCACTGTATTTTTGTGTTCTCTGCTATAATTATTTTTGTCTCATTTTTTTCTCATCATAATTTGGATCAGTGGTATCAGAGTAGTCTACTTCTCATTTCTCAAAGAAGGTCCCCAATGAGGTCAGGGTATAGATATTTGGGTCTCGAGCTAGCTTCGCTTGAGGACAACCTCTCTTGCTAGCCCAAGCGACCTCCCATGAAGGAAGAAAATAGAGTTGACATAGAAGGAGATCATTTCAAGATGTTTCTCAAGGAATCCCTCATGAGACAGAGGAATGAGATGATGGAGAACTTTGCTTAGATCCTTCAAAGACTATCGTTGGCGATGACTGAGGAATCTTCGAAAAGAAACCATTTCGGAGGTGTGAAAGTATTCAAGGTTCAAGTCAATTTTGATATCCCCTTATTTGAAGGATAGATACATGCAACTGATATAGAAAAATGGTTTAATATGCTAGAAGGTTATTAATCCATCAAAAATTTCTTCGATAGTGAAAATATCACATTCGCTCTCCTTAAATCCCTTCCCTGTGTTAGAGCTTGGTGGGAAGGTTACTAGGAGAGATACATCATGAATGAATCTACACCATTTGGGAGAGAACCCACTTGGGCAACCTTTATAGATTCCCTAAAGGAGGAGTTCTACCCTGTCGAAAAATATGATGAATAGTACATTCGATGGATGACTCTATGTCAAGAAAGAGATCAGACGATGTCAGAGTACACTAGCATCTTTCATACCTTGCACTCAAAGCTGGGTATCAAATACTATGAGCGACACTTGGTTTTGAAGTATCGCAGTGGTATGCATAGGTACATCCAAAAAATGATGGATTTATTGAATATTTCCTCACTGGGCGATTCTTATTGATATGCCGTCAAAATTGAGTAGAAATTCAAGTTGTAGAGTAAGCGGGAGTTCAGGTTTGAAAATATGCCACAAGAGTATCATGGAAAAGGAAACCCTAATTCATAGAACGATGGATAGATAAAGGAATGCCAACCTCAAGAGAGCCAATCCAAGACACAAGCAAATAAGGGTAATGGTAAGTATAAGAAATACTATAGAAAGTGGTGTGAGTTCCAAAAAAAACTATCGCACAACATCGATGAATGTCACTCGAAACAGTCATTGGTGGTCGAGATCAAAGAAAAATAATCAGAACCTAACTTGGACTCTGATTCAAAGAACAATAAAGGGAAAAATATCATTGATGAAGAACCCACTACTACCATCACAAGCACAACAATACAACTAGAAGAACCAAAGGATCTTCATGAGGGGGAGTGCCTATTCGACTCACATATATGGGTAAAGGGGACACCACTGCATTTCATTGTTAACAACGAGAGTGAGAAGAACCTGATATTGGTTGAGGTTGTCAAGAGATCGAACTTGCCAATGGTGCCACACCCCCAACCATACACAATTGGACGGTTAAGCCAGGGACGAGACATCTATGTCATCCAATAGTGTCCTCTATCCTATGGCATGAAGCCCTTCAAGGATGAGCTAGTTTGTTATGTTTCCCCACTTGAAGTATGTGATGTTGTTTTAAGAAAAACATATATGTGGAAAGGTCACACTATCTATCAGCCGTGACCCTAGACTGTCATTGTTACTCTGGGAGGTCATCTCTAAAGGCTATCATAGGTAGCTCCAACTACTACCACTTCATTGATCTCAAAAAACAAATTATGCAAAGTAATATCTCAGACCGCAAATTTTTCCCTCTTCATTATCCAGTCAGACAGTGAACAAAAGGTCACTACGACCACTACAACGTCAGCCCAAGATGTTTATGTCCAACATAAGTAGGTCAAGAATATTGTAAAGGAGCACAAAGATAATGAGAGTCTTCCATCTGTTCAACATACCTCTATCGACCACAACCTTTTTCAGGTGTTCTTCGAGTTCCAATCATTAGCTCCCCATATTGATATAGCTCTTCTTCCCACATCAGACTAAGATATATCATGCAACTAGATATGTTTAATGGATCCAACACCTCCAAATGGTTCATGAAATCCTTCCACAGGAAAATTACAAGGACATCTACTTCAAGAAGGCAAGCAACTCACCAAGGTTCATATTGAACAAAAGTTTCTCCATCTTCCGAGGGAACTTGACACTAATGGGGGCATTGCTTCTTAAAGGGGGAGGAATGATCCAGGTGTATCTCGATGGCCATCCACCTTTTCCACTGAAACACCATTTCAATCATATGGTTTTGATAAACCATGATAATCACCCTTTTGATGGGGAATGTAATGTAATTCCATCTTCATTTGTTAATTACATACATCATGTGATCCAAATTTTATGAGTTGAATGAAATGAGCACATATTATTATTATTATTAACACAGAGAGATAATGAACAATAACATAGATACAATAAAAATGGCTTATATTCAATAAAGAAATATGTTGAAACTATAAAATGCAGACTAAAAACAAACTTGCTAGAATGGTGGCGACTTATCTCTGAGAAGAGATGCGATGATTGTTCTCGTTTGCAAGAAGATGAGTACAATGAGGCTCTAAAATCCATTTTATAATAAACACGAATTCCAAAATCATATACATCCAAAATCCTAACCCTAGGATATGAAGCTCCAAAATTCACGTCGGCCCCGTTGGGGTAAGTTGGTACATCAACCTCTCAGGGTTGTAACTTTTGCATACGATAATCATTGTAGGTGAATGATAGCCTATTGGAAAGGTATATCCAAGGAATACACATTATTCCATCAAAATTTAACTTTGCATACTGTTTTAATATGGAGATCCCTAAAAACATTGTTTAGGGCCCCAAAAAAGCCTAAGAAGTTCATGACTCGAAAACTAGGAAAAAACTGCCAAGATGAACCAATTGGAATAGGTAGATGGCCACTGATATCCAATTTGATCAATGCTACCCCATTAGGAATAAATGGTATCCATTATGTTGATTTCCCCTATCGGATGAGGAAATGTTTGTTGAATTTGGCCTCGGGTGATCCACTTGCCTTGGTGCAGGTTCTTCCCTTCTTTGACAACCTGATTAAGGTGGATCCTCTGCCAAAGAGTTTCCTTAACCTATGTGTCGATGATCTGATCAGTGGATTCCTATTCCATGCATTCATGGTTTAGATTTGTTGGTGTCATTTGTTTTATTATCTCTGAAATGTCCAATAATGGTGGAAATTATGGCTGAAGGAGATCCACATTGAACACCGGGTGCAAGCAAAGGAAGGGGGGAATGTTGAGCTCAAAAGAATTTTTGTCCACAACCTTGGTGGTGGTGTAAGGTCCATAGAGGAGTGGATAAATATTCTGATGGGACCCTGTAAGGTGTTCTTTATGCAATTGTAACCAAAATTTGTCTTCCACCTGAAACTTATGTGGCACACGGTGTTGATCATGGCACTTCTTGTATATGGCATTGGAATTTTGTAAAATATCCTGAACCTATTGGTGGATGTAATAGATATTCTCAATGAACCTGGTGTCTTTTTAAGCTTCCGTTTCAGCATGGGATGAGTCTTCCTCGGTGTCTGCAAGGGATAGTGCAACATCCATCAGACCCAATGGTTGAAATCTCAACCCCACCTGAAAGGAGGTGTGGTTGGTTGAGCTATGTATGTATTTGTTGTAGTTGAGTTGAACATAGGGTAGAATCACATCCCATGGGCGAGGTTTCTTGGAATTGTACATGTTCAGGATATCCACGATCGTTCATTTGATGACCTTAGTTTAGTCATATGTCTCGGGGTGCAAGTCAGTGCATTTTTCAATCTTGGTGTCCAGTAGTAACCAAAGGCTCGACCAAAATGTGTTGAGGAATCAGACGTCCTGATATGAGATAATTGTTTGTGGTATCCAAAATGTACCCACACTCATTCAAAGAATAACTTGGCAATAGCCTCCGTTGTGATGTTGTTCTTGTAGGAGGCCATAATTTCCATCTTGGAAAAGTAATCAACAACCACAAAATCACATTTATTTCCCCACTTGGTGTATGGAAGGCCCGACATGTATTCCATTGAAATGGATTCCCAAGGACTGTTAGGAGTAGGCAGAGGAGTGTACGTGCCTTGTTTCTTAGTGGTTGGTTTGGAAATAGCACAGGCAGTGCATGACCTAATATACTTTTTGATATTCTGTTGAAGTTTCATCCAATATAAATGTTGTTGCAACATTACCACTATCTTTTATACGTTGAATATTCTTGCCACCCGACTGTAGTGGGATTCCCAAATAATCTTCACTCGTTCTCTTGATGGAATGAAAAGATGGCCCATATGGCACAATAGTCTGTCCTGAAGATGGACATTAGTGACAATTGTGTTTGTTCCCAACTTCTACTAAGTGGTGGTAAAGTCAAGATCTTTCTCATAGAGTTGGGGCCATTCGAAGGTATCATGTCTGCAAGAGTCTAGCACCGTAGTGAGTGTCATGGATGGAGGTTGACTGAGGAAATCAATGACACGGTTGACACTACCTCTATCATACTCTATGTTTAGGTGGAACTACTGCAAGTATGTGGACCACTTCTCATGGCGGTCATTGAACAATTTACCTTTTGTATGCATGAACTGCAGTGACTTATGATAATTGTGGATGACTGTCTCCTTCCCGAGAATTTAATTCCTCCACTAATGACAGGCTTGCACAATGGAATGCATTTATTTTTCATACTTGGGGTACTTACGTATGGAATCTAATAATGTCTCACTATGATAGGCCATGGGGTGGTGATGTTGAGTGAGAACTACGCCCACAACATGGTCTGAAGAATTTGTCTCGATCTTGAAGGTTTGTTGCAAGTCAGATAATGAAATCACTAGGGATGAGCATAAGCATTGATTCAAATCATCTAACATTTTTTGTCGGGATGGGACCCAAAAAAACTTTTCCTTACTACCACCTCTGGTTACTTGGTTGAGGGCCCATGCAATATGGGAGAATCCCAACATAAACCTACAATAGAAATTGGCAAGGCCTAAGAATCTCTGAAGCTTAGTGAGCATGGCTGGGGCTGGCCAGTCACAAATGACCTGGATCTTGGCTAGATCCACATGCACACCATGCTCATCAACAATGTATCCTAGGTACTCGACCCTATCCATGTCGAAGGAAAGTTCTTCCAAGTTGACATATAGCTTGTGCTGCCGCAGAGTGTGCAGAACCTATTGAATATGTTGCAAGTGTTCCACCCAAGTCTTTTTGTAGATGAGGATGTCATCTGTATACACCACTAAAAAATAATTGGTGAAAGGATTGTAAATTCTAACCTTGTACAATGTCTACTATAAACAGATATTCAGAAAAGAATAGAAAATATACAATGGCAAATGAAAACATTACACAAAGATTTTTCCCCTGGAAACCCAAACCGAGAAAACAATCATATATTATATTCATACATTGTTTACAATACAATATACATATAGGAGCCAGCGGCATCCAAAACCCTAACCCAATGGCCTGGATTAGTCCAAAACCCTAATTCCTTAACCAGAAATAGAAAACCATCGACAAAAAACCCTCTGCTGAAAAAACACCTAAATATCATGTGGTCCCAGAAATATGTCATCCCAGTAATATGTCATCCCAGAAATATGTCGTCCCAGTGCAAAAAATAATTTCAGGGGCGCTACCCCCAAACCCCTGCGTGCTCGGCATAGACGCTCAGACACTACTACTCCTGCAAAGAATATAACACATACCCAACATTCTCCCACTTGTTGTTTTCTTTGCACACAGGGGGTTACAGGGTTACATAGTCAACAATCCAAGGCAACAATGCCCATGGATCCTCTACACCAAGATAATTTCTCAGTGCTCACAGATTTTGTTAATGAATCTGCAACATTCTTCAAAGTGTCCACCTTCATCAGTGATACTTTCTTTTCTTCAATCATGTCTCTCACAAAGTGATATTGAA
>JZKD02S1787411.1:42613-54001 GCA_000966675.3 Picea glauca | reverse complement strand
CAAACTTCACATCCAAATAGAACAACAAAAGTATCAAAAAGGAGTTTTTTCTCATCCCATATCCAAAGATCAGTTGATTTACCTTTGTTTTTTATCCCATAATAAGCTTTCCATCCTCCATCTATCATTCTCTCAATGCTATAATTCTAGTTGAGCTTGTGGTGAATATCTATTCCTAGATATTTGTATGAAGTCACTTTCTCCTAGTTGTTCTTGTCATATACAAAAGTATCATATGTGATGTTATTGTATTTAATGATCATGACTATTAATAGTCATACCCATATTGGAAAAGATCACGAGGACTCTTGACCATAGGAACAATATCATTAGCATAAAGAAGAAGATTGATGGCTATACATTAATATATTAATTAATTAATGTAGATTAGTATATTATTGTAATATCACAAGAATGCATTAATACATTATTAATGCAATATTACTTTGTTAATGTATTAATACATTATTAATTAATGTATTATGTTATTAATATATTAATAATTTAAAAATATATTATTAATGTATTTTTACTTAATTAATTAATTAACTATTATTTTAAAAGATCAATGTAATAATGTATTATTAATATATTAATAATTTAATAATATGTTATTACTTTATCAATGTAGTATTTAGCATAATTTTAATGTATTAACACTTTAATTTATACATTATATTAATTTAATAATTAATTAATACATTAATTATTTCAATTAATCAATACTTTGATTTATAGATTGATTAATTGAAATAATTAATACCTAATTAAGCCATTAGTTATTCTTATAATGAGTCCTTAAAACTCGATAAGATCAATACGTACAAATCCCTAATTAAAAGGGAAAAAAGATACTATATCTATGAAAGGCAAGAGCAACTTTCACAACTATACAAGTTGGATCCTAAGAAGTTCTGGAGCCAAATTCTAAAATGCAATACTAAACAAAATAATAGGATTCCCTTAAGGGACTGGATTCCCTACCTTAAAAGTCTTTACAAGTTCCCTAATGCCATGGACACCATTCCTATTGTCCCTACAAAGGAAGAAGTTTTTTCTTTAGATGACATAGAGCTTGGGGTTAAGTGGCTTGCAAATGGGAAAGCTAAGGACATTGAAGACTACCAAGATGAAAATTTTAAAATCGGAGGGCCAATCCTTATCCCTCACATACACAAGCTCTTCAATTTTGCAGTCAAGCACAACTTCCCTAAACCCTGGAGGCAAAGCCTCATTGTTCCTATTTTTAAAAATGGGGATAGAAACATTCCCTCTAATTATAGGAACATTATGATTAGCCTGATTTTAGCCAAGCTTTATGGAATTATAGGAACATTCCCTCTAATTATAGGAACATTATGATTAGCCTGATTTTAGCCAAGCTTTGTTGACTTTAGAAAATATTTTGACATGGTTCCTAGGAAAAACCTTTGGAATAGGTTGGAAGAGATAACATTTCTTCTTGAGTTGAGGGTTGCTACAAAAAGGATGTACGATAACGTTATTTCTAAGTTTAAAAACATTAAGGGTTGGTCAAAAGAGATTAACTGCAATATCATAGTCAAACAAGGTTGTCCCTTGTCCCCTACCCTTTTTGGCATATACATTGACTGTAATATCCCTAGGCTGAACCCAATTGTAAATGTAAATACAAATGCACGTAAGATGGTGAGTTGTTTTGATATCATTTTTGTATGCACCTTTCATGGCATAGTGCATGCACATACTGTGCAGTAAAATGATGAAGTGTGTGCATTGCAGAATATCGCACACAACAACTTAAGTGCGCGCGATTGTGAGGCCAGGGACCCTTTGTGTATATGAGGTGTTTTACAGGCTAGTGAGCCAATTATTATAAGCTAGGATGCTTATGTTTTGATTAGGTCAAAGAGCCTACATGTTAAAGGACAACACACATAGTTTTATATATGCCTCATAATTAATATAAAATACATCGCTGCACACAGACTGACCACGATAAAAGAGTATGGGAGACTAAACTCCACTAGTTAGGGAAAGGGTGGGGGATAAAAGTTAAGAAAAAGGGCTAAGCTAGGGAGCTTAAGACAAAAATAATATTATATTAATATTTATTAAAATATAAAGTATGGATAATTATTTTATCCTAAGTTCAAAAGTTGGGGACAAGTGGGCCAAAGTAGCTCCCAACATGACAAGTGTCAAGTTGGGGACATGCATACATATTCTTGGGACTTAGTTCATTTTCCATCATTCCTTCCATCATTCAGCCATCCATTCAACCATACCATGACCATTCACTCACGGAGTCGGTTGTCCTCCATACTTCCTGTCATTTTATCAGAACCTATATCCATAGCCATACTTGTTTGTGTAGCTAGTTAGCTTGGGAGTGAGACTGAAGAAGCGATTTATCCAGAACGTGGGATATTGAAGAGGTGGGTTGTTAGGCCCATGAGAAATTCCTCTCTGGGTGAGAGAATTGTTGGGAATTGATTTCCTGAAGGTGGGAAACTACAATTGAAGGGCTCTGAGACTTCCTGTCCAGCCTATTGTTGAAGTCCAGAAAGGGACTGGGGCAGCCGAAGGACTGTTGAGCAGAGAAGGGGAACACTTCTTGGGGTGGGACAAGCATGCAGGGAATGACGTATTGTAGGTTGGTAGTTGAGTGAGCATTAGTGACAGAGTTTTTCCTGTTGTCTATGAACCATTATCCTGGTTAGGAATCCCTTTACCTAGGTGGAGTTTAGTCCCATCTCGGGGGTGACCCACTATTGAGAGTGATGAGCAATGTGGTCTAAGGCTGGGAGACTCGTGGAAGGTCTGCATGCAATTGGTAATATTATTACCAAGATAAGTGTTAACTGTGCGATAAAATTAAATGTTTCATTGTCATTTACGTGTGTACTTTTATGGGTTTATGTTATGTGTGGTTATATATTTCTTTATATTTATGAGTATTGCCCGAATAGGATGCATGTATACGTTTATTGTTATTTCTGTGTGAATCCGTGCATTTACAGATTTATTTGTATGTTTACGTTTTATATATATGTTTTTGCAAGAGATCTGTGTGTATGTATTTTTTTAATTGCATATAGTTCGAAAAATTTGTGTGGCATAGCTTAGTTGGATGTTGAGTATGTTACATTATGTTCTGCAGAGAGAACGAAAGTTTTCTCTGGTGTAACATGGCATGACTTGGGTGGTTGGGGACATTGAAACATGGTATCGGAGCTTCATTTTTTAACACTGAGCCTTGATGGGCCGAGCAAGTTGAGTTGAAATGAAGTTTCGCAAAGAATTTATTTTGGAGTGGCCAAATTTTGAGTTGCAGAACGTCCATGATAAATTTTAGAAACAATGACACGGAATTGGGAAAAGCCCTAATTTATGTTGTTAAATTCATGGGAAAATCAAGACATTCAGCTAAGTGGTGATAAATTATTGATTTAATATCTTTTCTAGCGAATTCAGTCCTAGAATTGGTCGAATTTGATGTTACAGTGAAGCCATGACAGGTGGAGTGAGATTAGTAATTAAAATTCTCAATTCGTGAATTGAGTTTGGGAAAAATCCATTCCAGAAATGTTAATCCACAGTGATTTGTTGTTTTAGAGGTTGAAATGGTGTTATCGGGGTGAAATTGAATGAATTTCATAGTTGCTGAATGTCTATGGTAAATTGGAGAAAAAGTTACGCCAAAAGCCCCAATTTCTACATTTGAATTCACAAAGAATCAATGCGCATAAAAATGTATGTGCGTAGGTAGGCGCACTAAAATGCATGATGAGAAGTAAAAATAATGTGATATGTAAGAATTGGGCACCGTGTGGAAAAATATTGGCATGTTGGAGTGCACGCTAAAAATTGGTGTTGCATTGAAAAATGTTGGTGTGCGGGTGCACGCACTAAATTTTGGCATCGCGTGGAAAAATTCTGGTGTGCGGGTGTGCGCGCTAAATTTAGTATTGAGTGGTTTACACACACATAATAATAGCATGCATGGTGTGCGTAGTATTGGCAGAGTGCAGAGGAGTTGGTTGGTTCACGTGCAATGTGGGTATATGTTGTCGCACGATAGTTTAGTTAATGGTGAACGCAGAGTATTAGTGCGCGGTGGGGGCGTACTAAACTCTGGCATGGTGCACCAAATAGAGTGAAATATGCGTGGAAAATTAGTATGCGATATAAAAATTGTGCGCAATAGGTAATGGTGCAAGAACCGAAACTATGCGCGGTGACTAATGGCGCACGACAAAAAAGTAGTGCGCAATTATTAGCGCGACAGAGAAGTGATGCACAGTGGTTATAGGTGTGCAGAGCATGATTTACATTGTGCTATTTTTGTGCATGGTAAATATTGGTGTACAGGTTGAAATTTGTGCATGCGAAGTCGTTTTGATGGTGAACAATAGCATAAAACCAGTGATTTTCTGCGATGTTTTATATCATTTGAACGTCATCTTTTTGCAGTGCGTTTTTTAGGGCCTTAACAACGTTTTTAGCTACTCAAAAACCACAAGAACAAAGTGTGTCAAGGCACACTATGTCTCCAAAACTCAAATAAAAGAGCTCGGAGAGAGCTTTCTAATGGTGTAAACCGTTCTTCAAATGGAGCTATTATGAGAAAGTTACAACACAAACAGTGGAGGGTAAATTTTAAGACCCATCTAACTTCAAAGAGCCATAAATTTCTGCTCTGAAATCAAATTGAGGTGCAGGAGTAGTAAATAGAAATCTATTGAGCCATGTACGACAGTCCCAGAGATGACTTAAATTTTTGGGTAGGTTAAAAATGTTTAATATAGAAAAGAATGTACCTGTAACATTCTAGACCAAAAGCACAAATTGGCCTCAAACTTCAACAGGTTGTAACTAGCAGCCCAGAATCTAGAAAGAGTTGAAACATGGACATAGTTTCCATATTAAGTATATGAAGAAATCCAATGGAGCTTCCACCAAAAATACAATGGATTATATGAAAAAATGCATAATTACAGTGCAAAGTTGCGCCAAGGTGAAAAATGAACAGAAAAATTAATGAGCAATTTTCAAATAACCATAAATTTCTGCTCAAGACTCATAATTGAGCATGGGAGAAGGCGTTCGAAAGGTCTTGAAAAGTGGTATAAAATTATCCACCTAGAAAATTGATCTGAGAATTAAATTTTCTAGGAAATTAGAAGAAATAATTCTGATATATATTATTGAACCAAAATGGTTCATATTTTCATGAAATTGTTGAAACAGTTAGTCTGACAAAGTTTTGTTGGCTACATATTTTGCAGAGTTAACAACAACTAGATCAGATCAATATCAACATAGATTCTAGAGTAATGGAAGAGGCACAGGGGACTTACAGTCAAGAGGATGATATTAGAGGGATGGATGTCCATTTGGGCATTGAAGGAACAAACTCCAATGGACATGGAGAAGGAAGGGATGAAAACATGAATATGGAAGAGACCATAAAAAATTTGCAGAAGGATGTCCAAATCCATAGAGATGATAATGAGAGTCTTATGAGAGACAAGGAGCAACAAGAGGACTTGAAAATGAAGTTATTGCAGAGCTTGAACATAATAGAAAAGAATCTTGATAAGGAGAGTGGCTCAAGAAAATCAGGAAGTCGCAAGTCTCTTGATGAGGAAAGAAGAGCAAGAAGTGTTAGCAGACATTGCCACCACTCCTTGAGGAATTCCAATAAGAGGGCACACAATAGATCAATTCCATCCCCTCTTAGGAAGCATAAGAGTTATGGGATGGATGAACTGATAGGAGAAATGAACAAAATCAAACCTCCTACATTTGATGGTGAAGGATGAAGATTAAAAAACATGGTTGTTGGGCATGAGAAAGTATTTTCAATTGCATAATTATTCTTCTCATGCACAAGGTATAATTTCCATCTATCAACTCAAGGGAAAGGCATCCATGTGGTGGGATCATCTTGTGCAGGTGCAACACATTAACGAGAAAAGTGTTACTTGGAGGGAATTCAAGAAGTATTTTGAGAAGAAATACTTGACTAAGAGGTACTATGACAAGAAAATGAAAGAGTTCTTTGAACTCAAGCTTGGGAGTATGACCATTGATGAATATGAAAGAAGGTTTTTAGAATTGTTGAAGTATGTTTCTTTCATCAAGGATAAGACAGTTAAAATTCAAAGGTATTTGAGTGGATTTCCAGTATTCATCAATGAAAACATACAACATGATGATCAAAATACATTGGAGGATACCATAACGCGAGATAAATGCCTATATGATCAACAAAAAACAAGGCCAACTTTAAAAAAATCTTGGGAAGACAAAAAGAAATTCGAGATGGATCAAAGGAAGAAGGGATCTAAGACACCATTACTCAGAAATAATCCTTAGGGACAACCAACTTCTAGAGAACCCAGAATGATTGAGACAGGGGGTCAAAGGCGAAGGCAACCACCTATTCAATGTTGGGGTTGTAAGGGAGATCACATGTTCAGAGTTTGTCCTCACATAGGTGAAAAAGTGGGGATTGTTCATAATGTTCAGCAAGTTGAAACAATGGAGGACATGGGTATAAATGTACCAAGGATCTATGTAGCTCTGGACAACAAGAAAGCAGAGTATCAGTCAATATGATTGAAGTGGAAGGTATGATCGACAACCAAACCATTGCTATTTTAATTGTTTTAGGAGCTAGTCATAGTCATATAGATCCTAAGATGGTGGAAATTTTTCATTTTCCAAGAAGAAAGCATGGGATATCTTGGTTGGTGTAGCTGGCTACTGAAGCCAAAAGAAAAGTTAATGATATGGTTAAGTCATGTCTTATGCACATGAATGGGATGAACACCAAATCATATTTGAACATCTTTCCCTTAGGTTCCTATGACTGTCTAATTGGGATGGATTGGTTGGACCATCATCATGTTATGATGGACTGTCATAATAGGGAATTTAATTTCTTGGATGAGGAATGGAACCTAAGGAAAGTGCAAGGAATTCCCAGGGTATTAACCATTAGAGAAATTTCAGCATTGCAGCTGAAGAAATGTTACAGAAAAGGGTGTCAAATATTTGTAGCACATATGGAAGAGCAACCTAAAGATAAGGTGCCAAATTTGGAAGATCATGCAGTCCTGGAAGAGTTTGAAGATGTGTTCAAGGAGGTACCAGGACTACCCCCAAAGAGAGATATTGATTTCTCTATAAATTTAATGCCTGGTGTAGCTCCAGTGTCAAAGACTCCACACATAATGAGTACACCAGAGTTGAAGGATTTGCAAATGCAACTTGAAGAAATTCTGAAGAAGGGGTATATACGCCGAAGTGTTCCACCTTGGGGTGCCTTAGTCTTGTTCATGAAGAATAAATATGGGACATTAAGGTTGTGCATTGATTTCAGACAGTGGAATAAAGTGACTGTAAATAACAAGTATCCTATGCCAAAGATTGATGATCTCTTTGATCAATTGAAGGAGGAAAAGATATTTTCAAAGATAGATCTTAGGTCAGGATACCATCAAGTTAGGATTAAAGAGTAATATATCAGCAAGACCACCTTCATAACAAGGTATGGTCATTATGAGTTCACAATGGTACCATTTGGGTTGTCAAATGCACCAACTATTTTCATGTGCTTGATGAATGGTTTTTTCTAAGAATATTTAGACAAGTTTGTCATTGTCCTTTTGGATGACATTCTTATATATTCTAAGTCGAAGGAAGAGCATGAACATCATTTGAGGATGATGTTTCAAGTATTAACGAAGCATACCTTAATACAAATGCATGTAAATAAGGACTTGGTGGAGTCCTCAGTCAAAATGGGTTTGTTATATGTTATGAATCAAGGAAGTTGAAGGAGAATGAAAGACACTATGTCACTCATGATTTGGAGTTGGCAGCCATAGTGCATGCCTTGGGGAAATGGAGACACTACCTCATGGGGAAAAGGTTTGAATTGAGGATAGACCATAATGGTTTGAAATATTTATTTGATCAACCAAATCTAAATGCTAGTCAAAGGAGATGGTTAGAATTTTTAAGTGAATATGACTTTGATATAAAGCATATCAAGGGAAAAGAGAACAAAGTGGATAATGCACTCAGAAGAAGAGTGCATGAATTGCATGATACATCCATTAGTATGTATCAATCAGATTTGAAACACATAATTTTAGAGGCTGCAAATTTAGATTTGCATTACAAGGAATTAGTGGAAAAATTACAACAAGGTAATTTGCAACAGAAAATTGAAGAATACAAGCTAGATAATGATAAAATTCTCATGTACAGGGGCATAATTTATGTACCAAATTCTAATGAATTGAAAAATATGATATTGGGATAAATGCATAATGTACCGTATGTTGGGCACCTAGGTTATCAGAAAACTATTGCAGTTGTCAAGAGACAATATTATTGGCCAGGAATGAAGAACGAGGTTGCTGATTTTGTTGACAAATGTTTGGAATGTCAAAAGGTAAAGGTTGAGCATAGACACCCAACTAGTTTGCTACAACCATTACCCATTCCTGAGTGGAAATGGGAAGTTGTAACAATGGATTTCATTACCAAAATTCACAGAACAAACAAGCAACATGATTCTATCATGGTAGTGGTGGATAAGCTTACTAAAGCTACCCATTTTATTTCAGTTAATCTCACTCACAAGGCATCCAACATTGTTGATGTTTATATGAGAGAAATTACTTGATTACATGGCATACCCAAGACAATTGTGTATGACAGAGATCCAAAATTTACCTCAAAATTTTGGAAGGGATTATTTAATGCATTTGAAACATATTTGAATTTTAGTACAACTTGTCATCCCAAATCAAATGGGAAAACAGAGAGGGTGAATCAAGTGATTGAAGATATGTTGAGGATGTATGTGGTGGATAAACCATCAAAATGGGAAGACTACCTACACTTGGTAGATTTTGCTTATAACAATGAGTACCAAGAATATCTAAAGATGAGCCCATTCGAGTTACTTTATGGCGGAAAGTGAAATACACCAGTAAGTTGGGATAAACCAATAGATAGAGTAGTAGTTGGGTCATATTTTCTCAAGGAAATGGAGCAAGTGATAAAAATAAATAAAAATTTAAAGGCTACCCAAGATAGGCAGAAAAGCTATGTTGATAAGGGCATAACTCATAGGGAATTTAAAGTGGGAGACCATGTATTTTTGAATTAAAAGCCAATAGAAGTTCCCTGAAGTTGGGAAATTGTTCAAAGATGACATATCTCTATTGTGGGCCATTTGAAATCCTAGAGAGGATTGGTCCAATTGATTATATGATTGCATTGCCTACATTTATGTATGTTCATAATGTATTCCATGTATCATTGCTCAAGAATTATATACTTGATGCTAATCATGTTATTGATTGTAATGTGATTTAGGTGGAACAAGAAGGCACTTTTCAAGTGCATCAGATATGCATTATAGCTCGGAAAATCAAGTAGCTCCGGAATTGAGCCATAACACTTGTAAAGATCCAATAGATTTGGTATGGTCCTGAGGATGCTACTTGGGAGCATGAGGATGAAATGCGGGAAGAATACTCGCATCTTTTCGAGGATTTTTGAAAATTTTGTTGTATGTGTTTACATAATGCATCGAGAACAGTTCATAGATAAGGGGAGGCGATTATATTATCCCTAGGTCGAACCCAAATGTAAATGTAAATACAAATACACGTAAGTTGGTGAGTCATTTTGATATCATTTTTGTATGCACCTTTCATGGCATAGTGCGCACATGTACTGCACAGTAAAATGATGAAGTGTGCACGTTGCAGGATACCGCGCACATGAACTTAAGTGCACGTGATTGTGAGGCTAGGGAACCTTTGTGTATATGAGGTGTTTTACTGGCTAGTGAGCCAATTATTATAATCTAGGATGCTTATGTTTTGATTAGGCCAGAGATCCTAGATGTTAAAGGCCAACACACCTATTTTTGTATATGCCTCATAGTTAATATAAAATACATCGTTGTGAACAGACTGACCATGATAAAATAGTATGGGGGACTAAACTCCACTAATTAGGGAAAGGGTGTGGGCTAAAGTTTAAAAAAAAGGGCTAAGCTAGGGAGCTTAAGCCAAAAAGGAATATTATATTAATATTTCTTAAAATATAAAGCATGGATAATTATTTTATCCTAAATTCCAAAGTTGGGGACAAGTGGGCCAAAGTAGCTCCCAAAATGACAAGTGTCAAGTTGGGGACATGCATACATATTGTTTGGACTTAGTTCATTTTCCATCATTCCTTCCATCATTCAGCGATCCATTCATCCATACTAGGACCATTCACTCACAGAGTCGACTATCCTCCATACTTCATGTCATTATATTAGAACCTGTATCCATAGCCATACTTGTTTGTGTAGCTGGTTAGCTTGGGAGTGAGACTGAAGAAGTGGGTTGTCAGGCCCATGGGATATTGAAGAGGCAAGTTGTTAGGACCATGAGAAATTCCTCTATGGGTGAGAGAATTGTTGGGAATTGATTTCCTGAAGGTGCTAAACTACAACTGCAAGGCTCTGAGACTTCCTGTTCGACTTGTTGCTGAAGCCCAGAAAGGGAGTGGGGTAGCCGAAGTACTATTGAGAAGAGAAGGCGCACACTTCCCGGGGTGGGACAGGCATGGGGGTAATGAGGGACTGTAGTTTTTTAGTTGAGTGAGCACCTATGACAAATTATTTCCTGTTGTCTATGAACCCTTAGCTTGGTTAGGAATCCCTTTACCCAGGTGGAGTTTATTCCCATCTCGAGGGTGACCCACTGCTGAGAGTGATGAGAAATGTGGTATAAGGCTGGGAGGTTCGTGGAAGGTCTACACGTGGTTGGTGATATTCTTACAAAGATAAGTGTTAACTGTGTGATAAAATTACAGGTTGCATTTTCATTTATGTGTGTATTTTTATGGGTTTATCTTATGTATGGTTATATATATCTTTATATTTATGAGTATTGCCCGCATATGATGCATGTATACGTTTACTATTATTTCTATGTGAATCTGTGCATTTATAGATGTATTTGTATGTTTACATTTTATATATATGTTTCCGCAAGAGCTCTATGTGTATATATATTTTTAATTGCATACGGTTCGAAACAATTATGTGGCATAGCTCAGTTGGATGCTGGGTATGTTACAGTATGTTCCCCAGACAGAAAAAAAGTGTTCTGTAGTGTAACGTGGCCCGACCTGGGTGCTCGAGGACATTACATTGACAAGTTAGAAGAATTATTGGAAAAAAAAGGTTGTGTTGGCCCTACTCTCACTGGTATAGTCATCAATATTCTTCTTTGTGCCGATGATATTGTTCTTATTACAAGGAGTCCCCATGATATTTAAAACCATCTAAGAATCCCGGAGGAATTTTGCTCCAAT
>JZKD02S1787411.1:26941-42563 GCA_000966675.3 Picea glauca | reverse complement strand
TTGCTCCAATATGGGTATGAGTGTTAATACTGATAAGACTAAGGTCATGATTATTAAATCCAATAAGATCCCTTATGATACCTTTGTATATGAAAACAACAACTTGGAGGAAGTGGTTTCGTACAAATATGTTGGAATTGATATTCACCACAAGCTCAATTGGAATTATAGCATTGAGAAAATGATTATTGGGGGATGTAAATGTTATTATGGGCTTGAAAACAATTGTAAATCAACTGATATTTGGAGTTGGGATAAGAAGAAATTCCTCTTTGAGACTCTTGTTACACCTGTTATTCTTTATGGATGTGAATTCTGGGGTTATAGTATCTCTCGTGAATCCTGAAGAAAGATAGAGAAAATACACAAGAATTTTATAACCTATAATCACAAAATTAAAGGAAATACACCCTATCTCATCCTTTTCTTAGAAACAAGTCTCTCCCCCATTGAGAGCATGGCTATGACTAGATACCTAATGTATAATAACAAGTTAAACAACATGGAAGACAAGAGGATACCTAAAATTGTTTCAAAATCAAGTCATAATCACCATCGACTAAAGCGAGGGTGGCATAAAGATGCCCACTTTTGGCTAAACTATTGGAGAATCATGGAATAAACCATTTTGCAGAATACATATACTATTAAAAGAAACGTCAAATCAAAATTTAAGGAGAAAATGTGGTGTGATAAGGAGTTAGAGGAAAAAAGAAAATTCAAGTATTATAAAGATGTAGTCAACCCTAATGTAGAAGATCAAAATTATCTATTTGTTTTGTCAATTGGAAAGAAAAAAATAAGCATTGCTAAGATAAGAACAAATTATCATGATCTCCATAATGAAACTGGGTGTTGGTCAATTCCTAAAATGCCATGGGATGAAAGAGTGTGTCACCTTTGTGGCACTAAGAATGTTGAAGATGAAAAACACTTTCTCTTAGATTGTTGAGCCTATACCCATATTGATCTCATTTTCAAAATATTTATCACACTACCAACCTTCCTAACCTCTTAACTCAACAAAAGTATGGTGATCTTGGAAAGATTCTCTTAATGCTTTTCGAGCACATAAACAAAATTCTAAAGAATCACAAATAATCACTTACCCTCTTAAAGTCTAATAGACCAATTTGGTCTTAGTGGACGTTAATCATCATATTCATCATCATCATATTAATACTTTAATTATGTATTAATATATTAATGGTTTACTAATCCTTCTCACTCATGTCAGTCATCAACTAGCAAAAATCACATTTAAGTAAAAAAAAATGATTTTTATAGGTAGATTGAGATGAGAGCCGAGCAAAGTAGGTTTTGAGTAATGTGGAATAGGTGGGATGGAAAAAACAAAGCTGAGCCAAGTTGGATTTTCGGGAATGGTAGAACTAGTTTGAAGTAGTCCTTTTGAGAACCCTGGGGGGTGATTTGGTTTTATTACTTATTTTCCGGTTTTCCTTCTCCATTTGAGTGGAGCCTTACTGACTAGTTACTATTTGTGGGAACTGGTTTTTTTCTTGTTTTTTAGGGCTAACGAGCAGTCTAAGTGTTTCCTAACTGTCTAGATACTATTTGTGGGACCCTGTTTTCCCTGCTCTTTTTTACTCTTCCCGGGCCCGGCTTACAGTCTGTCATCAACTTGTCTATTGTTTTTCCTTTCTTTCATCATTTGGTGGCCCCTATTTATCTATTTTCCATATTTGGAATCTGGTCCATCAAATGGATTTCTCTATTGTTTTCTAGGTGTCATCTTAGTATTGTCTTTTTGTGCTTCCCCTTTATATTTTTGTCAACTACCATTATGGTTTCCCGTGATTTGGGTGGTTGGAAGTGTAATGTTTTAAATAACCCTATCACTTCACATTACATTGAACCTTTAATATGGGAGTCTAAACTTAATGACATTATTTCATATACCTTATCAACTGAGAAGCCTGTTTTCCTTCCTAGATCTTTTTATTCCTCTATTCAGGCTTCGACTGTTCCTATCTGGAACTCGTTGCCTTCGAAGGTGTTACTACCCCATTTGTCTGGTTTTAGAAGGGATTTACCACAGAGTTCGGTCCATTGTAGTTTGTTTCCTACTGGTAAGAAAAGAAAGATTTGGAAACCCAATAAGGTGTCGAGGGAGTTAGTTTTGGGTTCAGATATTAGTCTAATGGAAACCTGTAACATGTCATTTTGTGGGCTTGTGGGCTGGGTATCCTATCACTACTTATCTCAAGAACCACTCCAGGCCTAGATGGATAAAAACTAGCAACCCATTCTCGGCTACTCGCCGAGGGTTATTTTCTTGGAGAAAGGTTGGCTAGGTTTTCAGTGTAGGTCGTCGAAGGATGCTAAACTTCTGTTAGAGCCTCGATGGGTTTTTGGGGCTAGTATCTTAATGATAAAGTGGTGGCGTGTTTCTTTAAATCCACACAGTGAGTATTTTGCGAAGAGACACCTATGGGTACTTTTACCACGGTTCCCTCTCCATTTCTAGAACGAATCTACTCTTAGGTCTATCAGAGACTCCCTTGGTACTTTTATCTCTGTAGATAATGCAACCCTCAGAGCAATGGATAGAAAGGTCGACAAAGTTTTGGTGGAGATAGACATCGATGGTGGTCTACATGAGTCCCTGGACATTTGTGTGGAGGGAGAGGAAGGTTAAGCATCATTTAGACTACTTGGGTATTCCCTTCAGGTGTAGCCGCTACCATAGTACGAGGCATTTGCGTAGGGATTGTAAAGGAGGGGAGGTCATGGAAGACATTGATGAAGAATTGGACAACTGGGATATACCAGACTATACTCCGGATGTCAAACTTTTTAGTAAGTTCGATCCCAACTACAGGTCTGTTACAAGGGCCCAGGATCTGCCAATGGAGAAACTATCGGGTAAGTTCCAATATTTTTTCCCATCTCTGTTTAATTCTCTTACTCTATGGGAAAATGATTTTGTGGAATCCGCTCCTATTTTGGACTCCTTCTTAGAGGCCGAAGCGGTCTCTAGAGATGGCACATTGACTTTAGGTTTTGAATCTAGTTAAAAGTCTATTATTCTTGACCTGAGGCCGAGCATTAGTGATAAAGTCAACCCTATGGTTTTTCCTAGTATTGACAGTAGCACCCCAAATGTTGGCACGATTATTATTGGTGATCTTGTTCTTAAAGAACTCCCTTCCTCACCAATTGGTGGTGGGTCTCCTTTAAAGCTGGGTATTGATTTAAGTCTGCAGTGTTTCCATGAACCTAAAATTGATGATGAAGCTCTACTCGAATTTTTTGACAATCTCATTCCCACTGGACGGGGTATTAATACTTCAATCCCCCTTCCAGTATTTTTGGGGAAAGTGGTTTTAAATGAGGCTTTGGATGGGGAATTTGCCTCGTCTTCGAAGATTACCAATATAAGAAAGGAAAATGAATTTGTTTTGTCTAGGGGGTTGGGTATAGAGGTCTCTCCCATTAAAACCAGAAGCTCACGGAAAAAGGGGATTGGGGGTATTTCAAATTCTGAGATGAAGGAATCAGCCACTATGGATAGTGGGGCGCTTAGAGAACTGAAGGCCCTAGCAAGGTCAAAATAATGATTTAATTATCCCTAAACATTCAAATGATAGGGGGCTCCCTTAACGCCATCACATTTCACAGGGTGCTGGATCGTGTGTGTCCTGATATCATTTTTTTATAGGAGACTCTTGTGGATGATCAAAAAGATAGGAATTTTATTCATATTTTTCGCCCGTGTTGGGTTTCTAGTGCTATAAGCTCCTTTTGTACTTCCGGGGGGCTTTTAGTATCCTAGGATCCAGATTATTTTTCTCTTTCGCCTTCTTTATCCTGTGGGGGTATTTTCTTATCTGGTTGGATTACATCAAATATGTGTTCTATCTCTTTACTAAATGTTTATGGTCCATGTATGAATAAAAGAATTTTTTGGGAGACTTTTGCGAATAGTGGTTTACTCTCGACTGAAAATTTGATAATTGTAGGGGATCTGAACATTACACTTTTAGATGAGGAAGTGTGGGGAAGTACTAACTTCTCGTTTTCCTTGGAAGATCAACTAAAATATATCTTCAATTCAAAGAACCTGGTGGATATTTGACCAGACAGGATGGTGGCTACCTGGCGCAATGGTCGTCAGGGATCACAAGCTATTTCGAAAAGATTGGACAGGTGTATTATTGCAGAAAAATTCATAATCTCCTGAGATTATCACCGTTCGTGGGTAGAATTTCCGTTTATATCGGACCATGCTCCTAATGTTTTTCAAATGGATACTGCCCCTGTAAATAAGATCTATCCGTTTAAGTTCAATCCGGTTTGGTCCAAGGATGATGATTTCAAGTGCTTAATGTTTTCAGTCTGGCAGGATAACAAGTATTTATCAGAAGAAGGATCTCAACGTAGACTTTTTTGGAAGATGTGATATTTAAAACAACAGACAAAAGTGTGGTCGAAAAAAAAGAAATATTTTTTAAAGAGAAGCTTGATAAATTTGGAAGCACAAATCCAAGATGCTTACTTAAGTTTAGATGGAAGCAATTCAATGAATGAAAAGGAAGTGTTGTTGGGAATCTTGGAAATATAAATAAACCCGATCTTAATTTATAATGAAGAAAAGAGGCGTCAAAAAAGTCAAGTGACGTGGATTGAAAGCAGTGACTCCAACACAAATTTTTTTCATATTTTTGCTAGTGAGAGGAGCAAAAACAAAACTATATGGTAAATAACTCAGGAGTCTGGTGAGAAATGCAGGGGTCAAGTAGGTTTGAAAAAGGCAGTGACTCATTTTTTTAAGGAATTCTACAAAGCTCAGACTGAACCCTATATTATGGAAAAATTGGAGGTTTCGAATCTTTTTAAGAAGATGATACAAGATGAGGATTTAATTTCTTTTCATGAACTTACAAAATGAGAGGAAATTAAAAAGTTTCTTGATCATTTTAAGAGGGACAAAAGTCCAGGCCCTGATGGTTGGACAATGGAATTTTTCATCTCTTTCTTTGATTTTGTCAGTGAATATTTAGTGCAGATGGTGGAGGAATCAAGAATTTATGGTAAAATCCATGGATGCTTAAATTCTTCTTTTCTAACGTTGATTCCAAAAGAGAATCACCCTTCATCATTTGGATATTTTAGGACAATTTCCCTCTGCAACCTGTGCTATAATTTGATCTCCAAAATTATTTCAAATAGAATCAATCCCATACTGTCTAGTCAATTTTCTGAAGAACAATTTGGGTTTATAGAAGGTCGCAGGATCCAGGATGCTATTGGCACTGCTTTTGAGTGTTTACATAGTATTTCTAAGAGGAAAAATAAGAAATCTTTTCTTCTCAAAGTGGATTTACGAAAGGCATATGAGAGTGTGGATTGGGATTTTCTGCATCTGGTTCTCCTTCAGATAGGATTTGATATTCCTATGACCAGGTGGATAATGAGTTGTGTTATCTATCCTAATTTTGTTGTTATCATCAATGGTGAGGCCTCATATTTATTCAAAAGTGGAAGGGGCCTAAGGGAGGGTTTCCCCTTGTCTCCTTTACTATTTATCCTAATTATGGAAGCCCTCAGCTTATTATTAACAAAAGGAAAAGTGGATAATAAAATTTCAGGTGTTAACGTTTCAAGTTTGGTGAATATCCCGCACCTCCTTTTTGTTGATGACATTCTGATTATGTCCAATGCAGGTATTATTGAATGGAAGGAAATTATAGATTGCATTAACCTTTTCTGCAAAGATACTGGGTTACAGGTAAATTCTTCTAATACTATAGTCCACTTTGAAGGTCTGAGTGAAAAAGAGTTGGTTCCCTTCAGAAATTTACTTGCTTTTCCATTCATAGCCCTGAACTTAGGGTTCAAATATTTGGGTTTCTTTCTGAAAACTGGATCTCAAAGGGTGGTGGATTGGATGTGGCTTGTGAACAAGATTGAAAAAAAGATTGGTTTGTGGTGTTATAAATGGATCTCACTGGGTAGGAGGCTCATTCTACTCAAGAAAGTTCTGGAAAGACAATCTATATATTGGATGGCAGTGGAGTTAGTTCCAAAATTTATAATCAACCAAATTTGGAAAATTTTCTTCAATTTCTTATGGAATGGTAATAATACAACTTGTCATTTCCACTTATGAAGTTGGGAGGTTTTGTCGAGACCAAAGTCTTGTGGGGGTTGGGGTATTAGAAATATGGAGCATTTTAATTTAGCTTTGCTAGCCAACACTCTTTGGAACACTCTCTTTGGAAGAGGGTTATGGCATAACATAGTAATGGACAAGTATTCAAGACATTCTGATGTGATCCAATGGTTTGGATCAGCCATCTTCAAAGATTCTTTTGCATCAAGAATCTGGAGGAACTTGCTGAAATCTATCCATTTGTTACTTCACTGACAGGTTTGGCTACCTGGGTCAGGAAATCAAATTTGTATAGGAAAAGATATGATCCTGGGTATGGGGGAAAAAGCCTTATTATCTCAGACTCTGCTTGATCATCTCTCTAGAAAGGATATTAAGGTTTTGGTCAATGCGTGGAACCCTCAACTGTTAAGTGATTTTTCTGATCCTGGTTCAACAACGATACTTTGGGCTTAAGAGGCTCTCTTGCAACAGAATGGAACCTCTTTATACAAGGTCTTTCAGCAGTGGGAATCTACTTTGGTGAGGAAAATTATAAACTACTGTGGGAAGGGCGGAAGTCCTCTGGACAAGTTACTGTAAAGAATATTTACCTAGCCATTGTTACTACTCAGAATTTTAAATTTTCTTCTAAATGGATACAAAAAAATTTGGAGCTAGCAGATTCAACTTAAGATCAAACTCTTTTCATGGCTGACTATTTCCCGAAAGATTCTAACATGGGATGGACTTCAAAGAAGAGGAATTGAAGGGCTTGGTTTATGTATTTTTTGTAAGAATAATGCAGAAAGCATTGATCATCTCTTCATCAACTGTGTTTTTACCAAAAAATTATGGGTTT
This sequence comes from Picea glauca, assembly GCA_000966675.3. NCBI lineage: Eukaryota > Viridiplantae > Streptophyta > Pinopsida > Pinales > Pinaceae > Picea > Picea glauca. Next base: position 35,586 of record JZKD02S1787411.1, on the reverse strand, counting down.
TGTTAAAGAACTCTTTGAAGTTAAAGTGGATATGGTCGGGCCAGGATATAAATGATGCTTATTATAATTGGATCACTGATAAAATTGTTCCTTTAGAGGTGGTGGCCTTAACCTGTTGGTTTTTGTGGATCGAAAGGAATAGGGGCATCTTTGAAAACAAGACGCCTTCGATTTTTTCAGTAATGCATAAGGTAATGGGACTGTTTAGACATACAAGTAATATTGTCCCTAATTTAGCTGTTAAGGAATGCTTTATACTTCATGAAGAAGGAACGACCATTTCTTTCTTTGATGGGGCTATAAGAAGTGATCAGACATCCTGTGGGGCCGGAGGAGTAATTAAAATTTCCAAGATTTTGATCTCTAGGTGGTTTTTTAATTGTGGTGGAGGTGCAAATTCCAAGGCTAAATTATTAGGAATCTGGGCATCACTGTTTCTAGAAAATTTCTTAGGTATTCAACAGATGCAAGATTTTGGCTATTCAAAAGTCATTATTGAATGGCTAAATGAAAAGGGAAAATTGGATATAGTAGCTAATGAAGGATTGGAAAAACACACAAATCTTTTATGTAAAAAATTCCAGGCCCTTACTTTCCATCATATTTTCAGGGAGTTTAATAAGGAAGCAGATACACTTTCCAAAGAAGCACTACTGTCACCTACTGGAAGGTTAACATTTTATCAGTGGGAACCTGGAGGAGGGGGTGAAACTAAGCATTTGGATATATTCTAAACTTCCCTGCCATGAAATGGTTTTATGACTTTTTCTGAATCTTTATTTTAGTAGAAACATCGAAGGGGATAAACAGTTAAGTCCTTTTGGAATGAAAATTTTGAATCTTTCATTTCATTCCAGTGAACTGTAGGTTTTTTTTTGTTTTTTTGCTTGAAGGGAGTATGAGGTGCCTTGAATAGGCCTTTATTTATATACACTTGATGTAAAGGAATTTTGGAATACTATGTATGGTGAGTATGTAAAGAAAATTATATCTTTAATATAATTTTGAGCAAATTTTCTTTTGGAAAAAAAAAAGTAGATTGAGACTATTAATTTTAAAAAGTGAAAAATGACGTCCATGAACATATATTAGCCATTTTTTTACTTAAATATAATTTTGACTTTGTTGCTAATAATATATTTGGTAGTTGTGAATAAGTTATGAAAAAACCACATCCAACCTCTCTACAATTACATACCTTTTAACACCCCCCTAACTTTTTGAACTTGGATTCACGATATCGATACACACACACACACACACACACACACACACACACACACACACACACACTTAACTCTAACCTCAGAAATTCATTCGATATCTCTAACTTCAGAAATATCATGCCAAGCAGATCAATATATACTTTATGAGATATTCATGTAACTCGCAACCACATAGATAATAGCATGACTAAAAATCAATTGAAACTTAAAAAATTAAAGTAACCTAATATCTTGATTTTGACAAGACATGCATATAAGGAATCGATCATTTCTATTTGATATTTTCCTACCCGATGTATATAAGTTACCGTGCCCATAACGATTAACCACACAACCCATACATGTATATCTATACCGACCATATTCTTATGTAACTTTACCATTACAAAATACATTTACTTGGAGAGATTTAAAATGTATATGTTTAGCCATCCACCATTACACTTGTTATTGAATCGCAACCTTCTCTTTACTATCTTTCCATGTTAATGATTAGTGTTCCATACAATTTCCACTGTAACTTGTCTTATTTATAAATCTTGTTTGCTTACCCTATTTACAAGTCTTTGTAAGATGAAAGGCCTCCATTTTTTTTACAATCCATGCGAGATGAATAAGACAAATGTTGATGAAGAGAGGTTTCCATATAAATCTTGTTTGCTTACCCTATTTACAAGTCTTTATAAGATGAAAAACCTTCATTTTTTAAAAAATCCATGCGAGATGAAGAAAACAAATGTTGATGAAGAGAGGTTGCAATTGATTTGTTAAAGACAAATTTCTTAAAGAAATATGTTATTTTGTTTCAAACTCATTAACATTTACAACTTTTTAATACTATCATTTTTTTAAAATTTATTATTGTTGAGTTAATCTTGATTTGGTCAGAGTAATTAAATTAATTTTAATTGTTCATTATTGGATATGTTAGATACATAATGAAAAAAAATGCAGAAACATAATGGAAATGACTGAAGCAATCAGGAAACCATGATGACTAGAGATAAATAGAATATTGGCAGAAAAGGCATACTCTATAATCATTAATAAGAAAATAATCATGTACATAGACGTACATATATAATATAAAAATACTATAACTGTCATGTAAATGTATAACCATTAGGTAAACTAACGAACTATGATTAGAGTTTTTAACATCCCCCCTTAATCAAAAGTTCATTCTTTCCTAACAAACTACAACTACTTGAAAACTAGTAATGTGTTAGTAAAATATTCAGAGGGCTTAAGATCCTCTTTGAAATTTGAAAAAAGTAGTAGAAGATGATGTCTTCTACTAAATTGGTGGTTTAAGGGTGACCACAAACTCATTTGGTGGTTTCAATATGACCACAAACCAATTTGGTGGTTTCGGGATGACCACAAAGCGAATGTCTAGCAAAAGATGGCGTCTTCTACTAAATGACATGGTTTTAAGTTGACCATAAACTAACAAGGAAGAACTTCATGTCTTTTTCTCAATTGGTGGTTTTAAGATAACCACAGACTATTAAGAGATCAAGGCTAAAAAAAATATGAATGGAATGGTTTTAGGATTACCACAAACCATATCAACAACAATATGTTTAGGAACAAGACTGCATACCTGGAATTAGGTTGCATACTTGATCATCTGTTCAAATGCTCTAAATCAAACTTGGATCAAACTTGGAACCTAATATTCCCTCGTGTCAAGGAAAAGTGGTTCAAATTCCCTTGATAGACATTCACAAGTATGGCCAAGAAGAGATCCATCACCTGTATAAGTTATTGGAACAATGTGTACGCTTTCACAATGTATACACAGATGAAGATCGAAACACTGATCTATCATCTGATCATTATCAACTTCATTGACTTCACTAATTTTATTGTGAGCAAACTTCATGCTTGTTTCCTATTTGATCATATGTTCACATACTTTGGTCCCTCAATATTATATTACTATCTCGTATTTTCCCCCCTTAATCAAAGATTCAATGTCTCTGATACACCATCAAGGTATATAATGGTTCATGCCACAAATTGACACAACATCCTCTCTATGAAAAAGAGGAATACAACTTCCTGACTCAAGAGGACTTACTAAATAGATGGGGAATACAAAAGCCTATAGAAAGACTTACAACTTGGACCAAAAACTCAGGGGTGTCAGGTACAACCAATCATGCACCCAATTACAATCATATTCTGAACAACAGACTCAAATCAAGAATGAAGGACAGAGAAAAGTATTGAATGAACTACAAATCAAAGGTAGACTTCGAAACTTGAAGTCTGACATTTCTCATTAATTTCCCCCTTGTCAACTGAAAACTGAGAAGTCTAGATAATCAAACCATGGAAAAGGGTAATCAAACTGTCTTCTGACGAAGTCTGAAGACTAGATCTTCAACTCAAAAGACTACATGAACTGGGCCCTGATCATACTCTATATCATCCAATCCTGAAAATCATTCATGTTCGTCAACTGTAGAAATATCTCTAATCAAGTACGGTTGTACTTGTGTATAAATTCATCGATAAGAATGATCCAATAAATTGGCTTCCAAACTCCAACGATAATTCCCTAACCATTCAAAATGAATATGTTTTCGCTTGATCTTTTGACACCTTACTGAGAGGTGATTTGTCTTCCCACAAAATCTACATGGGTGAAGATCAAAACAGTTTGACTTATCATGGCCAAACCGGTGACAGTGTTTTCATTGTATGGGTTCTTTATCGAACCGATTATCATGATAATACAAATATAGAATATCTGTAGCAACATCATCATCAACAATATCTTGCACATGTTATTTACTGATATCCTCAATCTTTGTCTTCTTATCATCATTCAAAAACCCTCCACTCACAAAGTCAACAGGTTCGCAATAATTAGGAATATGAAAAATGTTATCAACATCACTTTCATATCCTAGTCCATATCGATTTCATTTAAAGCATAATTCTTCCCATGGTCAAAAAATTCTAATTTATTCACCACATTTATTTGCAACTTTTTCTGACATAGGGACTTCATCCAACTCATCTTCATGTTTATGAGTGTCATCACTAGTCAACTGAGCATCTTCATTATTTTCATACTTGATGTCATTTTGGTTGTTGAAATCACATTGTTGGTCTCGAAGGAGATTTAACTCATCAAATAACATTTTTCTTTGAAGTTTGTGTAAGTTTTAAACCTGCGAAGTAAAGAAATGCATATAGATTCTTAAGAAAAAAAAAATTTAATCAATGGCTCATACACAGAGTACATAGAGATTTTATACTGGCAACCCTCAACCAGGAAAACCTTTCTTATATTAATTATTTAATTTCATCATTCACCATACAATATATACAATGTTTTTAGGTATTCCGTAGATACCAAAACCCTAATGCCTTAATCCGGGATTAATTTACTAAACCTCTAAAAATAGAAAAACTGGCAAAAAAAAATTCAAGGGCACTGTCGTAGGCTAATGCCTAGTGTCGAACATTGCATCTAACCAAGGGGGGGCATACCTACCCACCCACTGGGACCCCCCTACGAAAGCGCCCAGCACACATGACACAAAGAGCACTACTAGAGGGATCATTAGATGCATTTGTTGAACCTGACGCGCCCACACACACACATGCAAAGAATATAACACATACCCAACATTCTCCCACTTGTTGTTTTCTTTGCATCCAGGGGTCCAGGGAATTATATAGTAAAAAATCCAAGGCAACAATTCCCATTGTTACTCTACACTAGGAGAACTTTTCCGTGCTCACATAATTTGTCAATGAATCTGCAACATTCTTCAAAGTGTCAACCTTTTCCAACAACACCTTCTTTTCCACAACCATGTCTCTCATAAAGTGATACTGAACATCAATATGCTTTGTCTTTTAATGATAAGATGGGTTATTTGCCAGGAATATTGCACTCTGACTGTCACAATCTAATTTCACTACTTATTGTACTAACCCAATACCTGAAAACAATCTTTGTAACCATATTTATTCCTTTCTTGCATGAGTAGCTATCATGTATTCAACTTCTGTAGTTGAGAGTGCCACTACAGCCTGTCTTTTGCTCATCCAACTGATTGCTCCTCCAAATAGGTTAAACACATACCCACTTGTAGATCTTCTGTGATCCATATCTCCAGCCCAGTCTATATCAACAAAGCCATGTATGTCCACCACTTTGTCCAATCCTAGTTTTCCTTGGTAGCACAATCCATAACTAGTAGTGCCACAAAGATACTTGAAGACCCTCTTTACTGTTGTCCAATTCTTCGTCCCTGGTTTTGACATATACCAGCTCAAAACTCCCACTGCATGTGCAATGTCGGGTCTAGAATAGACCATTGCATACATCAAACTACCAACTACACTGGCATACAGAACATGGGACATGTCCTCTTCTTCTTCATGTGTCTTGGGACATTGATCTGTAGATAACTTTACCCCTATAGGAATAAGAACCTTCACTGGTTTACCTCCATGAATATTAAACCTCTGGAATATCGTCTCAACATATTTTCTTTGATTCAACCAGAGTTTCATGTTTGCACGATCTCTTTTAATCTCCATTCCCAGAATGAAGTTAGTAGTACCGATATCCTTCATGTCAAATTTGGAGGATAGTTGTGATTTCACCTCCTTGATAACATCCATGTTATTTCCTACCAAAAACATGTCATGAACATACAACACTACATAAATGAAGTGATTACCAACCTGCTTGGAATATACATAGTGATCAGCCTTGCTTCTTACAAATCCCAATCCAAGGATGTATGTGTCAAACTTTTGGTACCACATCCTAGGTGATTTCTTCAGACAATATAGTGACTTCTTTAGCTTACAGACCAACTCTTTATTTTCCTTCACTACAAATCCTTCTGGCTACTTCATGTAGATTTATTCTTCCAGATACCCAAGTAGTAATGATGTCTTCACATCCATCTATTCCACTTCAAGATCAAAAGAAACAACAATAGATAAAATAAATCTAATAGAATTTAACTTAGCATCAGGAGAAAAAATCTCACTAAAGTCAATTCCCTCTACCTGGGAATAACCTTTTGCTACTAACAGAGCTTTGTATTTCTCCACTTTTCCTTGTGCATTAATCTTCTTCTTAAACAACCATTTTCTACCAACATATTTTCTTCCAGCTGGCAACTCAACTATATCCCATGCCTCATTTTTATCCAAGGCATCCATTTCTTCAACCATGGCCTTCTTCTAGAGTTTACAATCCTCTGAATTCACTGCTTCCCTGACAGTTCTGGGATCATCATCAGTAATAGATAAAGCAAAATTGGAATGGAAATTAGGTGGATTATACCTTTTTGGTTGCCCTTTATCTCTCACTGATCTCCTCAATACTGGGGTATGAGGTTCTTCTTCTTGTTCTTCTTCTGCTTCCTCTTCTTCAAATGATTTAGATTTTGCATCATCCAACTCAAGCTCTATTTTCTTAGGTTCGTCTTGCATTGGTAGGAATTCCTTTTTGGATACATCTTTTACCTCAATGAAAACAACATCTCCACTGTAAACAGTCTTTTTGGTTTTTGGGTTCCAAAGATTATAACCATTCACACCATCTTTATAACCAATAAAGAAACACTTTTCAACCTTTTTATCTAGCTTACTCCTATTTTCCTTTGGAACATGTACATAAGAATCACAACCAAACACTCTAAGATGTTGAAGAGAGGGTTTCTTTGCAGACCATACCTTGTGTGGAGTTTTATCATACAACACTGATGAAGGTGATCGATTGACCATGTAACATGTTGTACCCACTGCCTCTTCCTAGAATTCTTGTCCTAACTCGGCACCGCTGAGCATGCTCCTTGATTTTTCCATCAGTGTCCTGTTCATCCTTTTTGAAACTCTATTCTACTGAGGAGTGTATGTAGTAGTCTTCTGCCTTGCTATACCACACTTCTTACAGAATTATTCGAATTCATTTCTGCAGAATTCTCCACCATTATATGTTCTCAATACCTTTATTTTCTTCTTTGTCTGATTTTATACCAGAGCCTTAAGCTCTTTAAATTTATCAAATACCTCGGATTTCTTTCTAAGAAAATAAATCCATGTGTTCCTTGAAAAATTATCTATGAATGAAAAATAATACATAGATTTACCTAGGGATGGAACATGAACATGTCCAAACACATCATTGTGTATCAACTCTAAGATCCCATTTTCTCTTGTAGCACCAAATGAGAATCTTACTTGATTTTGTTTACCATATATGAAATGTTCACAGAAATCAAAATATAGAGTGCAATTAGACATACCTTCAACCATGACTTTACCATGTAGTGTTTGAAGGCACTTTTCTTCAATATGCCCCAGTCTTTGATGCCACAACATGGTCTTCTTTTCAGGGACGGTATTGGTCTTGTCTTCTTTATTTTTCTTCTGAAGGACAACAGAACTGTTACACCCATTAGTATAATTTTTTCCCAACAACTTGTATAGAGTTTCATACTGAACTCCCCTCATCAAAACCATTGCCCCTCGTACCATATTGCAAGTGTTCTTTCCAAATTAAGTATCACTTCTGCATCATCCAACTTGCTTATAGATATTAGGCTCCTGGAAAGATTTGGAATGTGAAGAACCTCGGGGAGTATTCTAATATTTCCATCTTTTAGAAGCAACTTAACCCTTCCACGTCCCAAGATTTTTTCCGTCGATTCATCTCCTAGGAATACATCACCACCATCATATTTTTCATATTCAGAGAACCACTCCCTATGAGGATTCATATGGTATGATGCACCTAAGTTGATCAACCATACATCATGGTTTGAATGTGTACTTGTAGATGTTAGGTAAACATCACCTCCTTCTTTAGTGGAGGTTTTCACTTCTGTGGAAGAGGTACTATCAAATCCCTTTGGTTTTTCAACCTTCTTAGACTTGCAATCTTTCTTATAATGCCCTGTTTTACCACACTTCCAACATTTCCTCAAAGATTTTCCTGGAGACTTAGATCTACCTGTAGATTTAGATCTCCCCCCTGAAGGTTTACCAGGATTCATGTCTTGGGTACGACCTATTACAAATAAAGCATCTGTGTTATGACCATTCATGCGTTTCTGCCTCATCTCTTCAGATAACAAGGATGAAACTACATCCTCATACTTCAATGTAGATTGAGTGGTACTACCAATTGCTACAACAAGATTATCCCAAGAGTCTGGAAAAGAACATAACAAAGTTATACACTTATCTTCTTCTGCAATCGTAATATTAATAGAGACAAGTTGACTTACCAGAGTATTAAAGGCATTTAAATATTCTGTCACAGAATCTCCATCTTCCATCCTAAGATGATACAACTTATTTCGAAGAAACAACTTGTTTACCAGGGACTTTGATTGATACAAATTCCCCAACTTATCCCATAGTTCC